>SNQN01001924.1:42484-67574 GCA_008642245.1 Bassia scoparia
GGTTTTAGCAATACTTCCAGATCAACATTCTGGTACAACCTATTTGCGGGTAGGAATTGTGGGTGGAGTGTTCGATAGTGGTAGCATAAAAGAAGGATTAAAGAGAGTAGAGAGTATAACTACATCATAATAACTATCTGAACGAGTTGGGGGCGAGTAAGTCTTGTGGCTGCATGGCTAAGGCAGAGTACGACCTGCTTTATTTCAGCTTTTGTGAATTCAAGCTCTTCGTTGATTCGAAACAAACGCGAGACGTAGGATCTCGAGGTATGTTTTATATACGGAGTGACTTACTTTTGTCGTGGGAACACATTTTCAGTGTGTTTGTCGGACAGCCATACATGTACATCTTAGCTCGTAAATTTCTGTCCGCTTCCCGCCCAATTCATGAAGAGTATTTTTCACCAAAATTCTTTAATGTAAACGATTTTAAAATATATAAGTTAAAATTGGGTAGTATTATAAATTGAACGTTAACAAGTAAACTTGGAAAGATTTAAAATTATATTATCGGGGAAAAAAAAAAAAGTACCTAGATTTTATTTTTAATATTAAAGGAGTTATTTTTATACTAAGCCTTATTTATATCTTTTAATAAAAATCATTGTTATTTACGCCGATTTTATTTCTTATATTATATTAGCCAAACTTCACGAGTAATTTTACCTGACAATCAGCTTGAAATGTAATCAACTTTTTATCCTGATTGTCTTGAATGGTGAACCACCAGTGACGATTGCGACGTTCTTGTTCAACCTCAGGATTTCAAGTTTCCTTCACCCCTCTTGGTTTAGTCCGGATGAACTCTTGGTGTCTCATAAGTCACAAGGATGAGCTCCTTTCCATCTTCGACATTCATTACTCCTTAACTTAAACTCATTTCCTTGTAATATCTAACAACACATCATCATAATACAGTGAGTTTCTCTTTTTGGCTTTGATATTCATTCATCCAAATAGGATTTCACACAACGAGCTGCCGGTACTGCCCTACTTCATTGCAATGACATGTGTATTACACAAAGATGAGAGTGACTGAGTAAATGTCGCGATTATCGTTGCATTTAGTCCAATTAGACCCGCTGGAAGATCCTGATGTAACACTACGGTTATGACAGTTGCTCATAGTTATTGCAACGTCTATAAATTATGCAACGGTTTTTTTTACCTGTTGCCATAGATAAAAAGTGTATAACACTGACGGTAGTGTGATAAGGTAGTGCACATGATTCTCAACCCACAGTTGTAGTAAGAGGGGGAGACGTTCGGACGTGCGGTGTCGGAGTATACTTCAGGCAGTCTTACGGTTTCTATCAATCTCGAGATTCGTGAGATTGATCCACAAGGATCAAGGCAATCATGCAGTACGGCCACCACAAATTGAACAAGGAGATACCATGAGGTTTCTTGAGGTGTCTCGCATTCTAGATACATCTAGCAGTTTCATATTAGTCTTTACAATGTCTACTGAACCGATCTTCAAAAAAACTTGAAGAAAGGCTCCTAAGAAAAAGGGTGATGGTTTGGCCCACAAGTATGTTGAGTAGGTATCAAAGATATCTCACCCTTCTCTGTATAGTTCTACTCGCTGGGGCAGTCTTTGATTCGCGGGCTGTTATCTGTTACTGTGATGTAATCAGAGACGTATGAGTAGAGTATTGTACGGTTAATCAAGTAACATACGGATATTTGTCGTTGATGGTGAAGATTAACAATGCTCATTCAACTAATCACGACATGGTGAAAGTGCCGTATCTCTACCTCAGCAAGAAGGCTCCTTCCTTAGCGTTGAAAGACGTGCGGAAGTGTGTTAAATTGTATAGACGTGCTGTCTCTGCTGCCCTAGAGAAATATACTGCTATAGTAGTTGGGCAATCGCGGAACTGTTTCGACATTACTTGATTCACAACCATCATAAAGGAAAAATAAACCAACATCGACACATCTTATGCAAGGAATCTTTGATCATACCTTATAAGCCAGCAGTCGCGGCGATGTCTAGTGGCCAGGTAGAACCTAGTATTTAGTTTTAACGCCAATTTTACGATGTCTAGATGGATCAATGCTGTTCGCTCGCCCGGAGATTTGAACTAAGTGGGTTGGTGTTATCACTGGGAGGCCAATATCAAACGTACAGAGGACATTTGTCTGTCATGGAATGATTCATAGCAGTGGAAATTTATCTCTAGACGAAATATCACTGTTATTCGGCTTATACCATCTGGGACTATGGAGTTTCTACGATAAATTTGTATGGTATTATGAGACCTCACTCGAAGGAAACAGCTTATGCCGCCTCGTTATTTCTATATTCATGGTTGTGCATTTTCTATTAAAAGGATGTGGTTGGATTGCTTTCTAATCTACCACATAGAGGAGACACTTTTAATTTCTGTCCAAGCTGTGACTTCATGTTATATAATGTCCGTAGGTACGAATGTATTCTGGGGTCTGCAATGTTGCCAATTGCAAAAAATAAACGTCAAAATCAAATAGAATGGCCTAATGATAACTCTTGTGTACCCAATCATCTAACCAAATTTCAAAGTATGACTGTCAATGGGAAGCTTACGAAAATGAAAGGGCTTGCTCGTCTTTATAAGTACTATTTATCTTATTTATTAACTATTTAAGACATTCTTAAATAACATCTTATAGAATCAAGTAAACGCATAACCAGTCTATAACACAATTTATAATGCCTACCTCGAATTGTGTGATTTATCGATAGACCATCATTATGCGATGCGCTTAGCGAATAGCTGACACCCCCCTTAGGATCTATACAAATGTCCAGTTCAGTGGACCCATCCCTTATTTTCAGAATTTGGAACGAAGGACATTGCAAACCCGCTTCATCTTGAGTTAAATAACACTCAATGAGACATAGATTATGCGCTTCTATAATTCGCACTCTTATACGTAGCAAAATGACAGTTTGAATGCCACCACAAACCCTTTGCAGTTATCACCTAGGACCAGTGAGGTGAACAATAAAGACATAAACGAAGAAAAACTAAGCACTATGAAATACCTTACAGACACAAAGATTGTGAAATAACATCCTATCCAAAAAATATATTCTAATATACCCTACTTACCAAATAGAATGTTAATACAAAACAGAAAAATTGTACAATTATGCAGATAATAAGATATCCTACTGAAAGACGTTCTCGCATTCTAGCTTAAGGTAGATCCTAGAATGATAACATGACTTTCTTCAAACTGCGCAGTCGCAAGAACAATTACAAGCATCACTATAATGGTCTGCACCGTGAAACTAGAGTCAAAAACTATGCATGAAGAAACAAATTAGTTGGTACGACCTTTTTTGTGCTATTAAATGTGTAAAATTCTTAATTCTATTATTTTTACTTAGTCATTAACACGATTTTTCCCTGGCTGGTGAAATCTCTATCATAGTCTATATCTTACTGGATTTCTGCATTACTATAAAATTTGAGCATCTCTCCCATCTTTTTTTGTCAGTCATCCTTTCTACTAATCAAATATTATTGCCAATAGTATTTGGAGCCGTCCATTTGATTCCGGTGCATCTTGTTGTTAGTTGTTGTCAAGACTTTGGTACCCACTTCTATCACCGCAAAATGAACAAAATCAAGTTCCGTTCATTAGATCGCATGCTGTTGTGGTAAACAGGATACTCAAAGCCATCCGAAAATATATCGCAACATACGTTACTCACCTATGGAGCACTCTAAATCAATGCAACTTGTGGGGTATTACTGGACTCACTATAGGAAAGGGTATTGGTATTTTGCTAAATTACAGATACCTCTTTTTTTTACTGTGCTGGACACTCTGGAGCCAATCAAATTCACTCCCATAATGGACAGCCATGTTCTCTCAGTCCTCTCTGATTTAGTCAGGGAGATATTATTACACTGCCATACTAGGCGAAGGACTCCATTGTCGGTCAATTATGAATTCCTATATCTCTATGTGGCAACATAATACGCACTTTTAATCATTAGATGATGTGTCTAATGTTAGCGGACGCCAGATGCTAGCTCTAGGCTAAGCACGTGGAAAGATTCATTTAGAAGGAACACATAATTTCGATAGTCTGTCTCTTAATAGCAGTACTATTCAAAGTTCATCGACTTAATGCATTAGTTGTCTAAATGGCACCATATTTCAGAGCCACTTGTGTAGGAGCCAACTTTAGATCTTAATCGCTCACAAGATATAAGATTCAACTTACTTCCACAAGTGCTTTCCTGACCATATTACCAGCCAAGCAATGCAGTAAGTTGGTGTTTTATGCTTTATCATCATCACAATGTAATACGCGCTCAAAGCGTCAAAAAAATCTTCCTATAACACATATGTATCTCTTAAGATGAGGTGGTGATATTTTCGTGAGATTGCGCCTCCCAGAGATTAAAGATTAATTTACATTATTGAGCACTACGGAGAGGGTTACTGATCCTTGCGGTACATTCGCATTCAACAGAGTGAGCTTCCTACTTTCGTGCGGAAAGTGGTACTGGTATCTTTTTCGGTGTCCCAAAGTGCCTTCTACCAAGGTAGATCTAGCTGATCCCTTGCTCATAAGCATGTATCTGAAGAGGCTCTAGAGAGAGTCAGAAGGTAATGTGTATTTATTGTGGCCCTCTAGGCATCCAGAGTGAACCATTGCGACGAGAGTTCATCTTTTTTGCTCGACAACTTACGGCTAGCAGCTACTGCTATAGAGCTAAGTGTGCTCTCAATGCTTATCGATATAGTTGTTGATTTCGTTGTTTTTTACGCGCTCGTTCATCTAATAATCTTAGTCTCTCTAGAATCCTTTCGCAGGTGCAAATTTCGTACTAGCTCAATTGAGGCGAGGTCTTTACCATTGACAAAAGATCTTACCATAAGGGGAGAGTTCAAACTAATGGACCCGGATGGTGATAATTTATAGCCTCTCACAACAGAGCCAGGAGATCAAACAACCTAGCTCTGATTACTGACGTGAATACCTCGATCGATGCACCGCGTTCTCTGTTATCATTACACTGAATAATGCACATGGTATCAATATCATATCAGAACTCTGAGCTGGTATTGACTTATTCGCTTAGTGATGATAGTGAGGATATCGTAACTGGTCCAGGCTGTCGAATTCTCCAGGGGCTTCTGTAGTTAGTGTATACCTGTAAATTTAAAGGCACCGTAACATATAATCAAGTTGCTGTTTCTTGTTTTGGGATTAGCAGTAAATAACTTCGTTGGAAACACAGGCATACATAAGCGGCAATTTGTGGAATGATTTCTTATTGTCTAATCAAAACGTGTTGCTCAAAGATTAACATTTATATAATAAGCAATTTTCAGTTTTGTAATTTATACTCTTTGTATACTTAAACATAAGTACACTTGCTAAAATTTACAATGCAATCAGAAAACTTAAAGCTACCGACGTTCACTTGTTAATGTATAAGAAGGGGTGCACTTCTGCAATGTACTTTATTATTAATTGTATATTAAATTTAAACATTGATACCTCTATCATATAGATTTTGATGGTAGAATAAGTTTGAGAATAGCATCATCTACTCCTTCGATCTTCTCTTGTATTGCTATCTAGCTTACTCCTCGTATGACAATCAGTATTTTCTTTGGACACGGCTAGTTTGACTTTTATAGGTCTCCTCTAGCCCATTTTGGTCTGCATTGGCTCTATCATTCCCTACCCAACTAGACTTAATGATCATCCTTGCTCATATCCTATAGTGCATCCCTATTTTCAAGGGGATACTCAATTTTTGTTTCATCTTTATTTAAATTTCTTTCTTTGAAGAAGCATCTTCTAGCCCATGTGTTCTACAGCAATTGCGGTTCAGTATTAGTTTGAGTCATCTTCATGATAGGGGAATTCTTTTCAAGCCTATCTAAACATAAGTGAGTCTACTCTTTTTATGGACAAGTAGCTTTGTCAACAGAATCTTGCCGAATGCTTTTTTTGATAATAGACTGATTTAACACATATGCAATTAATTGCTCTTATTGAGCCAGCATCGACTTCAGTTAAGCTTCTGAATTTTGCATATTAGTTCTGTCTCATTAGAGTCACAGTCCCTAGCTCTTTACCGTTTACTCTCTGTTTGAAATTTTGGAGCTTCTCATTTCTGTTTTAGCAGTTTGAGCCAAAATGTAAGCCAGATTTGCGCTCTTTATTCATACTACAGAAAGGAATTCGCATCTTTGCATTATTTTAGATGAGTGGGCTATTCATTCGATTCACTTAGATGTGTGACTCTGTTGATGTGCGTGGTTAATGTAGCGGGAAATTTGTGTGTTCAACCTTGTCTTAGAAAGCAAAATGTTTAGGGTGGTCAACTCTTTCTCAGTGTAATAACATAGGTGTATGAGTTCCTAGTAGTCTATTTTCCCCACTCTTATACTGCATTGGCCAGCAGATGCTCGAACTTTATCACTGTAAACCAAAACCAGATACATACCATTATGAAAGAGCATTCTCTCGTGATCCTGATTTTGGAAGCTTACAATAATTTGGTGGTCCTTTTCCTCCCATTAGTTTTGTCTATTGTATCTCAAATGCATGATTTTCTCAACGTGATATACGCTTGAACTATCCTGGTAATTAACCTTCTTCCTCATCAACACAGTGAAGGGAAATAAAGTCAATTAGTCAAGCTTGTTTAAGCACTTAACCATTCTGTTTTATATGAAACAGTTGAGTATTGCTACCCAAAGTTTATAACCCAACAAGGAACAGTTTCACCACAACGAGAATCCCCTGGTCACAGGATAAGAATCCATTCATGGTTGAATATGACTAAAATGCTGGGCGGTTGTCTTGAATGAACGACTCTATACGTTGCTGAAAAATCCTAGTATTTCGTTGTTGTGGCGTTTATTTCGTTGTCGTCTAAGTGTAGGATAATTTTTGACATGTCGTATTCGTCATAAGTGGGTGCGCCTGTAAGCTTATTATGTTTTATATATATGAGATATGTCATCTCTATGTAAGCGTTTATGTTATATCTTTCAATGATATATTCTCTAGCCACCAAAGGCATATGGCTTAACCAAAAGTATATGTAGATACATTATTTTTCAATCCTGATCAACAAATAATATTATTTAGCAAGTTTTTATATATGGATAAATCACTACTTGTGTATTTGCAATTATTCAGTGCAGAAATTATTTAGGCATCTTTCTGCAGTGTTTAGGAATTAGTGGCATCCATGGTGATAGCGTTCTGTGTGCAATTTCTTGAATGGGTTCTGTATCCTTCTTAAAGTGGAGCCTGTATAGTCGAAACCGCAAAGTTTTAGTAAAGGGAATATAAAGATTTATACTTTAGCGATTAGAGTAAATCTCTCTCCTGCCTAGTAGTGCACCGTTACTACATAGGGAGTATCAGGATGTGCCCTCGTGTCAATGGCTTTGCCATTATGATATAAAATCCAAGATGGATGCATTATCTCATTAACAAATAGTGCGGGCTTACTCATATAATTCAACAGGCACGTGTTAGTCA
This sequence comes from Bassia scoparia, assembly GCA_008642245.1. Classification (NCBI taxonomy): domain Eukaryota; kingdom Viridiplantae; phylum Streptophyta; class Magnoliopsida; order Caryophyllales; family Amaranthaceae; genus Bassia; species Bassia scoparia. The sequence goes on from SNQN01001924.1 coordinate 50,007, forward strand.
AACAGACAGGCAATACTCTTACCTAATTTTAGTACGGCAGTGTTGATTGTAAATTCATAGGACACCATTATTTAGGCACATAGAAAGCATCACTAGTGCAATCCTGTGTACTTAACATGTATTGTGACCAGCAATTGCAATTTACTCCGCAGTGATGATTAAAAAAGTGATGCAACTTTAGTGTCCCTCTCAGAGTTCTGTGGTAGTCTGGATATAAGTCTTAAGTTTATTCATTGTCCTGCCAAGCGGAATCACAGCGATTCGAGATATGAAATTGGATGTCCCTTTGATGGAAAGAAAACATGATCCAGGTCTAATTTCATACTGGCACAGTTCGCATAGGCAATAGGAACATTTCCTTATTGGTTTGGTTCATCTCTAATATGAGCTCAAATACATTGTGTTATTCTTGTGCTATTGTTGATGTCTTATTAGGCTTGTATGAAGCTTATCGAACTTGTTTTTTGGCAATGCCTCGTGGATGAACTACTATAATCACGCTCTAACGTACACTCGAATCATTCAGATACGCATCATGCTCAATATTGTCACTCCATTGTCACAAAGCGATCGAATCGTTAATCGAATAGAATCTCATTCAATAGAGCAATTAAAATTATCATGGATCTCTTCACCATTTGTTGATTGTGCAAGGTGCTATATGAAGTGGTCGTTTTTTAGTATCAATGAATTAACATGATAGTTTTTAAAACAATGTTAAGATGAGTGGCATTAGTTTAAGCCTAAGAGGCAATGTATAATTTTAGCATCTTAAAATTGAGATATGAGATATTTGTGTAGGGGCTTGTGTGCGTTAAATCTGTCTCATCTTCTTAATCATAAAAGCTGCCATAAGCTAGTAGTGAGTTTGGGTGAAGAAATTCTGCTTTGGTGTTTGTGCTTCGAAGTGTTAGATTGGTTCCTGAAAGCTTTGACTGTATTGTTTTTGCGTACAGCGATGAAATCAGCACTTTTTTTCAAGCAATAGCAAAAGCCACAGTCGATGCTTCAGTGTCTGTAATGTGCTGTTATTGTTCCCGCATGGGCTTATACGCTCTGGAAGGGTTCTTGAGGTTTATTTTATTTCGATTTGTCTAGTTCCTTTTATGTTCGTATATTTCTTCTTGTGCTTACTCTCGTTATTAGTCAGGTCAGTTTATCGTTGTTCCAATTTCTCTTGATATTCATGGCTTGTTTTTTATAAAGGAGTTTTTTCACTTTTTATTGAGAGACGATTCGGCATTATAGCTAAAGTTCTACACGCAACGCAAAGTGTTACAAGGAACATAAGGGAGATCTGATATGACGTTTGTACTTAGAGATGAGTTTAATGTAGATGCATGCATTATATTAGCAAAGTGTGGGATGTGTTGTAATCAAAGACTCAATATAAGTGTTCATTTAACAAAACGAGCTTGTCTAGCGTAGAGTGTGTTCTGGTCAAATACAACTTTAGTCTAGTGACTTAAGTTTACACACATTATCACTTGCGTAAGTTTAATATAAGCTAAACGTATTATTCACATTCCTGCTATCTTTTGGTTGATTGTTCTATCTGTTCAGTGTTTCTTTTTAAGATAGTCAACATGTATCATGCTTTGCTTTCACTAGAATAGTCTTATGGTGATGAGTATTAGTAAGGCTAAAGTCTGTCGAGCTAGGTTGATTGCTATAGCTAGCGCCTCATAAATTCGATTTACACGTTGATCTCATGGTGAAATTATTGTTGTCAAACCGAAAATACGTTTCACAGTTACTATTGGCATGCCAACTGCCACGTGTTATAACGTATTTAGGTGCAATAAATATTTGCAATGAAATAGGTCAAGAGGGTGGAATAGGTTTAAGGCCAATATAAGATTAGTATTGATTGATCCTCATATAATAAAATTACTGCATATATAGACGAATTTAGTTACTGTTAATTTGTTTCTCTAGTATTATTCAACTATGCATGTATGCTTTATTTATATCCTCTCTAGAGAGTATTATTGATAGTACGACCTTTAACTTGAAATGACAAACTTATTGTTTTGATTGATTTTAGTTCTATGTATTGTGCATTGCTTGATACAATATTATTTAAGTGTTAGAATCGATCGGTCTCGTCTAACCAGCTGAGCTTTTCATTAGCAACCATCACAATCTGTGTCTAATTATTCATAATCCTCATGCTTGATATATCTACCTTTCATATACTAGTTTTGGTTCCACCATATATTGTTCTAATGAACATATCTCTATAATAAGGATATAGACGAGAGTGGGGTAGAGTATCCTATGGCTCATAATAGTGTATGAATTGTTTGGACGACTCACACACAAACACAAGTTTATACACTCACATTCTCAGTAGGCTCCGTGACCTTAAAAGTACGGTATACAAAATAACATGAACAGAAAAACAAAATCTATACGTTAGTATTAATGAAGATTTCCCTTTATCTAGATACTTCTTAGTTTTGGCCATCAATTAATAGTATTTCATCTCCAATTGCGCGCGAGACCTCGCCTTAGTTAATAACAAACAATGCAAGAACCTAAGCTGTTTAAGTGTGAGTTTCTTCATGAATTACCATATTGACGACGATATTTTCTGAACATATTACCATAGATTCACCAGTGTCTGATCCCAATCGAGTAGTTCATAAATCTTTGCAATACATTGTCGTTGTACACCCACTCAGCGCGGATTTCACAATGTACAATTGCCTATCTTCATCTGTGATCTCATATAGAATAATTTCTAGTTTCTCTACACATTTTCCATGTGGCTCTGATTAGATTCTGGATTAGTGTGTTCTCATTTTGGTTTTTATTGGTGCTTGCTTTAGTAGGTTCTTTGAGTTCTTATTTCCTGATTGTCTATAGATGGTTATTTTTTAAGATCGTTTGGATCACATTTTATTATATCTTATGTGGTGCTTACGATTAAGTTTCTGACTTATATGTATAGTATTTGTTTGGTACTATTTATATGTGTTTTTAATGCTTAATATGTGTAACTTTTAGTCTCTTCTTATTGTTGTATTTTGTGAGTTCAAGCTTCAAGGTTAGCAGTCGATGCTGTCTCATTACATGTCATAGTCTTAATGTTTGGGTGAAGTATCTTTGTGGTTATTTAATATTTACGTTATTTATCTATTGCGATGTTGTGTCTTATGCGTTACTCTTTGAGGAAAGTATGTAGAGCAGTATATATGAGCTTTGAAAGATGGAGTATAAGCATGTTTTGAGAGTTATAGAAGGCAAAAACTTCTTGACTTTTTACTGCGATTAAAAACCCTTAAGTCAGATATGCTACTGACTGAAATGCGTGAGTCATATAATCTCAGTGATGCTTAGTGACCCGAGGGTGTATCAGAACGTTGTATTTTGAGGTTTGTTGATACTCATTCATGCGTGAGTCATTGCATATGAGTGAAGATGCTGTAGCAGTCATGGTACTATTTCCTCGTGTACAGACCTTGCTTGTTGTATTTATAGAAACTATTGGGAGAGCTGCTTGGAATTCAAATCCTTGCATATCAATCTATTTGAGCCGGTTATTATTTATCCATTCTTTATTTGTTAATATCGCAGAGGCTAATAATATGATAATAAGAGTAATTTGACCTTGAGAGATAAGATGATCATCACTCTCTAATCTTTGTTTTTTCTCTGTAATCCAACTGTTATTATATGGACTCAAATGTATAGGCGGGCTTTAAAATTGTGTCTACATCACTTCGTTTAATTGGTGTAAGCATTAATTTATTCTTGTGGTTTTGTTGTGTCTTGCTCAAATAAGACTTCAAGTTGTAAAAGTATCTTTTTGTGCTTTTCATTTTGTTCTAATTCATAATTAATAAAGCTATTGCTTTATCCTTTGTTTTAATACCTAGGTTAATTATAGTCTAATATGTCTATGAATTTATGGAAATATTAAACTCTACTTTTTCTCTCATCATATATAATTAGTTAGAATTTCATATGCTGAGGGTGTTTGAGCTCTATACTTTTGGATTTCCATTATATTGCTTTTTAAGACCTTAAGTAGCATAAGTTACTCAAGTTGAAGCTTACGGTCTTATTTATAGCTATTAAGAGTCATTGTTATAACCAAGGATTAGAAGATGATGTAGCTTACTTGAAGCTGGTATTAAGTAGTGCTGTTGCGCATTGCTAGTGCTCTTCTGAGTTTTTTAAGCTTACATAATTTTGGAATATTTCTGTGCTTTGAAAAGATTATTCGATAGGTTTAGTGGTTAATCTTTGCCTTTGTTAGCTTAATCTCCATTAAGGAGTCACATCAAGGAATATTTTTATATGTCCGCCTCTCTCTCTTGGAAATTGAGTCTATTCGAATTCATTCACAGATGGACTTATTCAGGTGTTCTGATTCAATTTTCGATAAGATTGATGGACCATCAAGTGTGTAACTTTTTCACCCATCACTTTAGTTTCCTTGCCTTCTATTCTAGATGTTATCTCCACAAATTACAAACATTTTCTACGATTGTTATTTAAGTCAGTAGTGTAGATTTGTATGAAGATACATTAAGCTTACAGTGATAAGTAATAGAGAAATATGTTTTCTTCTTCTTGGTATAATAAACTTCCCGTATTTTAAGCAACAAAAAGAAGAGAGCGGTTACCAACAATCAACTATTTCCACGCCCTTCCTTTGCATATCTTTGAATCCCTGAGAGTGGGCATTTAATTATATTGTACTCGAGCGCAGTAATCGTGAAAATTAAAATCAATATTAACAACATATCAATTACTAACAAATTTCTTCAGCTAAACAGCACTGCAAGCGACGATCTGTTCACCTAGCTGGATTCGACCCATGATTATTGATTTACATTGTGGACTATTATAGGATATTCAGTTTTCTATTCAAGTCAACGTGTCGCCTTATTTTCAATGATTATGTCTTTGTTAGAATTTTTATGTCTTAGTAACTATAAAATCTGCACTATCAAGGCAACCTACCAATAATATATTCCTGCGTCAGCCTCTTAGCGTTTCTATCATTAGCTAAGCTTGTAAGACGTCTTATTTTAATTATTTGTGATGTTTCTGTTAATTGGCGTATAGTGGATATTGATAAATATATAAATATATGTGCATCTTACATGAGATGGCTTAATGTAATAACGCAGCTTCATTGTTTGCATCTGAGTTGGGGATTGTTTTTGGGGGTTGGTAATCGATAGGTACGCTATATAATCGAAAGGCCGGGATGTTGTGCGCTCCTGTTTTTTTTATTTCTAATCTATATATCCTCTCATTTTGCTCTCGTTCATATTCAGAAACTGGTTATTAAGTTATTTGACTATATAGATTCCAGTAGTAAGTAATTATACTAACTTCGGTATATATGATCTCTTTCTATAAGTGCGATTAATTGTGCTCCGATATACTTTTCCAGACTCGTGAGTGATTGAATCATGCCGATCTCTTGATAATTATTAGATTTTATGAATGCTCTGAATTCACATGGTTGATGGCAATCTCTCTATTTCCGAAATCTCCAACTATGTCGAAATTAGTACTCAGATACTTTCTTAGACTATAGTACCGTTACCTCTCTCGTGGTATATTTGCTTCTCATCTCTGTGAAAGCTTTCCCTATCAGAGCTTTTTGTAAGGGTGAAAGGTTGTGCATCTGTATTGTGGGTAATTTTGTATTAATCATTACTCGGTATTATATTCACCATACTAAATTTTTTATATGTTGTTGGGACCTCTGGGACTTATTAGTGAGAGAGTCTCTTGATTGGTGGATGGTATCTCCTCTTCTCTAGCCAATCCCACATGTAGTAATTTTGATGAGGTGGCTCGCGTAGAACGTAAGCTCTTCAGTCTAACATTTTTGTGTTGCGCAACTTTATTGCTCTGTGCTGTCCCACAACTGCGTGCGTTAATTTCTATTTTAGCGGTGTTTTGCTAATTATGGAGCTATCCTTATGTCTGACCTGAGCGTGCTGTTTTTTAGATATGCGTGTGATTATATATATCGTTAATTCTTTTGATACTTTGGTGATAGTCATTTTACCTCATATAATTTCTTGAACTGATATGAAAGTCTGAGGTATTATAGCACACAGTTATTCGTTGATTGGTGTACTAATTAATTAATTCTTAATATTCCATAACCTCTGTTCCATGCTCATTGAATCCAGCCTTAATCTAGCCGTCTCACCGTAAGTTCGTCTGGTGTTCAGGTCCTACAATTGCTTTAGGTGGTTCTGTTCCTGTGTGCTACGTGCGAGTATATTTCTTTTCTCTCGGAGCAAGGTTATCTGAATCGCAGGCTATCTTTACAAGCGCGGTTCTTTCTTTCTTTGAAAAGGAAAGGGCCATAATGTTGCGTTTAAGGGGTAAAAGATCGAAGAGTGACTTCTACAGATCGAGGGTAGAAGGTACTGTGAAAAGATTCAATAAGCTTTAATGTGCAGAAGTTTTCGCAATCACACGGGTATGTCAGAAAGGTGTTGATGTGTTCAAGTGATTATTAAACGTATATATTTAGTGGTACTGTGTAGATTGACATGCACGTTGGATATCTCATACGATCGCGTATAAGTTAGTAGAATTAACTTTCAATCTGTGGGAGTTAGTTTGTCAATTATCGATTCGAAGTTTACTAAAAACTCCACAAGGTTGCTTGTATCGACGTCAGTATGATTTTTATTGATACAATTTTTATACTAAAACTTAGTAAGAATACTCTCTTCCCAAATATGTTGACCAAAGTAGGTTAATTTTGAGTAGAAAGGATTTGAGCCTATTTCGGGTGATTTACGTAGAGCAAGTCTTGCATTTTTTTTTGTGCGATAATCTACCAACTCTATCGGGAATGTGGTCGTACTTGTCAAGTGATTCTCTGAGTGCTAGGATATTCGAGGGACAAGTTGACTCAAAGCTCTAATTCCTATGAATGCAAGTGGTTTTGTACCTGGTGAATACGACGGAAATGTGTGAGGGCACCTCACTCTTAAATTAGTTCAAAAACGCGCAAAATCTCCTATGACTCGACCTGGAGATGTACCTGTGATGGAATTGTAATATTCAAGAGGTACTCTCAGTCATGAGTTTTTCAAAAGTGGACGGAGAGGAGTATGGTCCATAAATCCATAAATCTGTTTAAAACAACTTATAGTTTCACAATACTACAATGTTTATGTCGTGGGTGGGGATCCCTAGTGAGCACCTTATGGTTACGGCGCTCTCGCTCATTCATACTCCTCAATAAGATAACAAACTGTGTTAAAGACATACCCTCAACTCCTCTCTCATAATATATAAACGTACCTAAATATTTGTAGTAAGGTGACAAAGTTACGACTAATTACTTAATACTATAATCTATCTAGTGTGCGTTTCTCGCAGTTCTACAAACAGTCGTAATACATCATCCAACAACGCATAAAACACTACAAAAATTATCAAAAGAGGCTGAGGCTGAACATGCAGGAAATAATTCCTGATTTGCCGATATTAAATTCCGATTCTTAGGTTTAACGAGTTTTTATTTTTTGCGAAAATTGGATATCCCGATCCGGATTTTTTTGAAATTCGGGGTAGAGAAACCGGGATCGAGATATATCCCGGTTTTAAAAAGACCGGAATATACCGGATCGGATCCTCTCAGAGAATCAACTATTTTCCAACACCGAGAGAATAGTGTAACCGGTTTTTTATTCCGACACTATTTGTTTTTTAAAAGAATGACAGGACATTTACGATTTGAGTGTTCTTATTAGATTAGAGACAACTTGCATCCTCTACCCATTTAGTCGGATGGCGAGTTTAGCGGTTTGGTCATCACTAAGAGGCAAGTAGCAAACTATGCCAATTCACCTTCTTACTGTTAATTTTATTTCCCCAATTCACTTCCCCAATTTTCACTTTCCATCTTCTAAATTTTATTCGATTACACTTGTTAAAATATTTCAAAAGAACTTCCTACAATCTTACACTTCCCCAATATTCATTTTCCAACTTTCACACTCTCCTCTCACCCACAAAAATTTCAATTTTACACTTGTTAAATTCATGTAATGTTTTTTCTCCTATATAATAACACGCGCCGGCGCTGCTTGATGCTCATTGTTATTATCATTTATTCGCGATATCGCTGTCTGATTTGCTGTTGTACTTCTTTATGTCGTTGCTCGTATTACGTATACGTTTGTTTTGTAATATTAACTCACGCACCCCACCGAACCTGCACTGCCGCAAAGTCCCAGTACCCATATGCCTCGCCTATTGAGCCCAACTGTCGGCCGTCCCATAGATCTAAACTTTTAGTCTGGTGTACCCGCCAGTCGCCCACCCAGTGCGCAGGCGCTATTTTGTTCGCGTCTTTACGTCGGTTCTGTTCTCATCTCCACATTTACCAAGTAAGTTTTTTTGTTTTTTTTTTATTTAATATTATATTTAAATCCCTTAGTTTATGAGTAGTAGTAATTTTGTATTCCGGACTTGTATTGATTTATTATATATAATTGTGTGGAAACATCTTTTATGGTTTAATCATCTAAAAAGACGACGCTGATCTCTCGTCGTTAAGATTTAAAGTTTTTTAGATCGCCAAAGTAACGCACATGATATTTAGTCATACATTCAACTTTTCAGTGTCCTTGATTTATGAATTTCTCAGTGTCGGACTTATGTCAGCATTTGTTGATTATCCAAGAATAGCTAGTTAAAGACATGGGTTAACGAGGATATGTAATTGGGCACACCCTTTCAAGGATGCCAAAGCGACGAAGTGTTGTTTCGCAGATATCACTCAGGTTCAGCCATATGATTTGTGCGATGTTTGATGGTAGTTACGGTTTGCTTCTGAGATATTATTTTTATTTAAGTCGGGATGACATGAATTTATGTACAAGCGACCACGAAATATGGCCGGATATTCCTGTATTCTCGCCAGTGAAGAAGTGAAACAATAGTCGTTGATATCCGGTAAATATTTTTTCGAAAAGTGAGAGCGCACGAAGCTAATTCCGGATCGTAGGGGATATCTGGACAGATAGATATGAGAAAAATATTGTATTTGTTCGTCTAAAAATATATGATTTCTGGGGATCGGAAAAAGTTACCGGAATTACCGATTTTGCAACAGCCTACCAGGCCCCAGCGGCCACCACAGAAATCAGCCTCTGATATAAGTCATTTTCCTTGGGGTTTCCTTGTCGGATACTGAGGAAATGTCTTACACCTTTTCACCGTAAGAGGAGAATGTGACAGGAATGAAAGCAAACATTATCCATCCAAGAAAGAAACCAAAAGATTAGCCATTAACCGATCCCCTAGAGAAAAGAGTCCATAATAGAGAATAAGGACTAATGGTGAGCTTGAGCTCATCAGTGAGTTGAGGTAAAGTGAGGGAAGGATTAAGGAGTTTGTATTGTTAAAAAAAGTGCAGGTCATTACTTGTTTGAAATAGGAGAGGTTGATCAAAAATTAAATCACACAACTTTCTGACAAAAAATTCTTTAATTGTAAGTTCATATCCTACTTTAATTGGGTCGGTGCAATAGATAGAGGAGAGAGAAGCAATACTTAATTGTAAGTCATATCTTAAAAATGTTTGACATATGATGTGGGTTTGACAAAAAAATATAGAAGGAGATCTCGGGCAAATATGATGATTCTAAGTTATAGACACCTGAGTATCATACTGAGTCACTTGCTTCTATCGTAAAAGAAAGCGAATCCCCTATTGAGTTACTCAAATTCCTCTTAAATTGCGAAACAATAATTCGAAAGCATTTTTATGGCAAAAATAAGAGACTGTCCCATGAGTAAAAAAAAAGAAAATCACTATTAAAATTGTCTCTCTAGAAACACTTTTAGGGCGTTGTAATTGTTTTGACGTGTTTAATTGAGATGATTAGTAAAAGGGTCGTTTGATTCGAGTTTTTACTTAGCTAGTGTTAATACATACTCTCAGTATTTCGTGCCAACTTAACCTGCTAAATGAATGAATTGACCAAGAAAAATCTTTTTTAAATCTCATGAGGATGCAAGCGACACTATATTGAAATCGGCCATTTTCATCAATCATCTCAAATCAACATGCGTCAGGAATTTTTCCATACAGAAAAAACTTAGGAGAATATATTTATACTTAAATCAAAATTTTTGGTTATTTTCTTAATTGATCAGTTCGTTTTGCCGTAAAATTCATCCACTCATAATAATTGCATCATATAGCACCAATATACTCTCCATATTTATATCTCGGTAACCATCAAGTAGTAATGCTTTGTGATCCGGAAGAGAAAAAAGAGAGAAAGATGCTTTGAAATAGTTTCCTATTGTGTAGAGTTTAATCTACAATATATTATGGGGGGTTGAACAACAAAGAGTAAAGGATGACCGGGGATTGCTTTGATTAAAAAGAATAATATTAAATAAGTTCTGTTACTCAGCAAGAAAACCATGATTCGTGAAAAATAAGGCTGGTGTGTATATTCCCAAAATAGCATATGTTACCACCTATTTGGTTATTACTTTAAGTGCTCACTTATCTCTCTCAACACATTCTTACACCGTTCTACAGTCCTAAACATTATAGATAACCTTTAGACCCCTTATTCTAAAGTTCAAGTGACTCTCCATTTACTAATTAGTGCTATTAATTATCCTACCCTAACTTTCTTTTTCACCCAAAATTAACCCCATACGTCATGTTCTTATTATTCCAACCATTTATATAGTAATTATATCAACTGTTTTCACCCTACTATTACTTCCACTTTGATTACTCTTTAGGCACTCTCATAAATTCGACATCAACTACCTTAAACTTTTTCATGTAAAGCTTTTGTTCATAAAATAAATTTTATCCCCCTGAGTTGGTGGACATTTCTAATTACAGCCAGCCCGCAATTAATGGCGCCAACTTATCTCAACATTTTATTTCAAGACTCAACATCTAAACAATCTTAAAAACCGAGTTCCATTAATGGTATGGGAAATCTAAAAAAAAAAAACGTTGATTGGGGAATCAATAATATTTTACTATCAATTAATAGAATACGAAGAAAACCTTTCATTTATAGAAAAATTGTTCATGCATTTAAGGACATTAAGGCGTTACTATAATATTGTCGCCTTTTTCGGTTTAGTTAGTGAATTTCTATTTTGCAAAAACATATATATATCGTTTAGAGGTATGCTATTATGAGTTCCAGCTTATTAGATCTTTATTGTTGCACGATCAAAAGAGGATGACTGTTAAACTAAGGGTGAATTTACATTTTATTAGGGCTATTGAGGTTGATTTTGATTATTGATTGTATTGGTGCCAAAAGTCAAGGTTGTGGTATGCATACTGATTTTTTAGTTGCAATCTTTCAAAAGAAATTGCCTCAAAAATGTCCGTTATGATCCTGTAGTTTGTTGATTACAAACTCATCTTGTCTTGAGTGTAGGGCAGTGTAGTAGAATTTTTTGGGAATTTAAAACCAAGCTAAGTAATTACTTGATTCAATTGCCAATGTAGATCTAAGGTGCTTCTAAAATTAATGTCATACTATACTATGTATTTGAAACTTGAACTAAGAACTTTGTACAGGACAGATTAATCCAAGGAAATTTTTGTCTGTGATCGTCTGCAACTGGCTTATCCTAGGAATTGATGTTAAACGGGACAAAGCTATGTTATTATTTAAAGGTGAGGAGCCCATTATTTGTTGCTCGGAGTAGGGTAGGAATAATTATTGTGATACTATGCGGCAGAATTATTTTGTGTGTTCAAGATATCGGAACAATGATAAAAAATGCGAGTTTCCATTCTTTTTAGGAAGGCCTTTTTAACACACGGCGAGGTATTCGATCTAATCTTGGTCAATTATTTCGAATGATTACTAGATTATATGGTACTCATCACATATGAGGTGAGTCAATCACACTGGAATGTGATGGTTGAAAAACTTTTTGAAGTATTTAACATTACTTATATGGGATTTCCATGAATACCCTTCTAGTTTGACCATTCATGCTTTTGCCATAAGAGGTTGTGTTGGTTCATTGATGTGATTCATCGGAAGTTAATAGCTTTGATGTGTAGATGTAGATTAATAGCCAATATTTTAAAGTATGGGAGAACATTGAGGATTAATAAGTACACTATTTTTTTATAAAATATTAAGCAGGTTTTTCTAGCGGCATGGTATCTTTCCAATTATAATTGTTATTTCTTTGTTCTAGTATTTATCAGATTTGCGACGACAATGATATGAGGGGTTGAAGATTGCTGTTGAATATGGTGTTAAGTGGAACCAACTCTCCGAAGAGAATCATTCACAGTTCATTAGACAAGAATTTTGACACTTACCCCCAATTAGATTCAACTGACGTCTTCAGTCTCCCCTGGCTCGTAGAACCCGTGGTGTAGAAAAGCTTTTTCCTTCCTCTTTTGCAGGCACCAAACCAGAACATAAGCAGTTTACACGGAGGACTTGAAGTACTGTTATTGCCTAGGTCAGAGAGAAACATCTATCGAGCCTATCCAAGTCTGTCATTGTTTGAGCGTACACTGACACCGTACACGCAAGAGGAATTTGAGAAACAATGTGTTCCTTAAAGCTATATTGTTCAATATGTTAAGAGTTCAACTAATCGTACGGGAGACTTATGAAAGATGGATATATACAAATATTCTGATGTTTTGAATTAGGCCGTTTCACTATTGTGCATGCTTACGTAATTCCTATTCTAAGTTGGTTGATGAGCCAAAGTGTCGTTCGAAGGCACCAAACCGCTCCGGGTTTATAAACGGCCGGACATATGTATGGAACTGTAGTTAAAAGAAAAGAAGGAATTCTTAAATTTACTTTCTATGCTCATAGTTGTTATCAATATTACAATCGACATTTCTTATTAAATGTATAATGGAGTCTTAGTCCGACTAACAAGTCTCACGCTGTCACTTATAGTTATAAATGCCCCGGAGATGGATTTGGCTTTTAATGATAGCCGCAATGCATTGTTTTAGAAAGAAACCTAACAAAGGTGTAGGGAAGGTCTACCTTTAACGGCGCTGAATTCCTCCAGTACAATTAGCAAGAGAGGAGTCGAATAATATACTAAAAACAATCAATATGACAGTTAAGTAAATTGTTCAACAAATCATATAAATTCACAATGAGTTCAATATTTGAGAAGGCAATACAACGCATGATCAGATGATAAATAAATCGGACGTCACATCTCTGAAATAGACTCCCAAATGCAATTGATATTCATGGTTTACAAACTCAGGTTATACATCCCAAGTAATCAAAATTGATGTTAATACTTCGATATAACAAGGGGTAACTATGAAGGAGCAAAATAATCATAATTTATCCGCTATAAATCACAGACACTTCACTTTAGATGCTATCTAAATGGGTAGTCGTGTACATGGATTGTAACCAAACCGGACCAAACCGCATTTTCACGGTTTGGTTTGCTTTACGGATTATAAAAATATAGTTTGGTTTAGGATTTTTTTGTTAATAAGGTTTACAGTTTGGTTTGGTTTTACAAAAATTATAAAACAAACAGTAAACCGTATTTTAATCCCATACACCATAAATGTGTGAGTTTTAACTTTGTTCCAAATGTTAATTACGATACTGTCGTCCCTATACTTTGATATTTACAAYATGCCATTCATTCCATCCATGAGTTGCTATACGTGTTGTCATTCAACCATCTACGTTCTACACATTGCATTCATTTCCCTCCACCTAACATCTCCATTATCATCTTGTTCTCTCTCTCTCTTTGTTGTTGCTTAGCTTGAATCTTCTGTGATTTTTCATGATTCGGTTGTTGCATATTCCCTTTGATGTTGGGTGTCGTTGTAATTTACGATCCACTTGGTGTACGAATTGTGCCYTGTTTTACGCGGTTTCCTTCGATGGGTCTAAGATGCGAACCATGCACCCCGCCATGGTTGTAATTCAATGGATGCTTCGTCGGCGAGGCTGTTTGCGGCATGAGGTTAGTGTGTTGCTCGCTTGGTTGGTTTAAGTGTTCAGTTTGGTTTGATTCTATTTCGGATGTTGTATTTTAGGTTCGTGTGTCCTAAGCAAGAACAAAAGAAATTGATCATCACATTCTTTAGCACCCAATGAATTTAAGCACCCAACGAATTTAATTTTATTCTAGGTTTCACTCTGTTCAACTCTGTTCATGTTGGATTCGAATGTTGTTGATCTTATTTTAATTTTTTTCGTTGTGGATAATTTAGATCTGACCTGGGTGTTGAGATTTGGGTTTCTGCTTTAGCTATTGTTTACGAATCGTTGGAGGTTGGRTGGATTTGAGCTTGTTTTAAGAATTTTGATTGGGGTGAATTGGAGGTGGTGTATTGGGTTAGGTTGGATTGTTTTGAGCCTCCTTTTAGGTCGTWTGATCCTGATTTGATCCAAGAACCTGCAAATTACAGGTTACYTTTTCACTTGATTATGGTTTGATTCAGAACGAAACAGGAAGAATAGGGAAATCAAAATTTTTTAACTGAGGAGAGAGAAAGATAGACCATGTCAATGCGATTTCTAAAAACGGTGTTGAATTTATAATAATGGTGATGCAATCCCATTGCCCTATCAGCCTTTCTAAACTAAAAGTCCAAAAGTATGCATCGTGAACCCTGAATTAATCAAGCAAACATGATTCAATGAAACACTGCATTCTGAGCTAAGAAGAATGCAACAATGTAAAACACAAATTCAAATCAAACAACAAATATAAACACTTTAGTTCAAAACTTTCCTAAANGCACCCAATGAATTTAAGCACCCAACGAATTTAATTTTATTCTAGGTTTCACTCTGTTCAACTCTGTTCATGTTGGATTCGAATGTTGTTGATCTTATTTTAATTTTTTTCGTTGTGGATAATTTAGATCTGACCTGGGTGTTGAGATTTGGGTTTCTGCTTTAGCTATTGTTTACGAATCGTTGGAGGTTGGRTGGATTTGAGCTTGTTTTAAGAATTTTGATTGGGGTGAATTGGAGGTGGTGTATTGGGTTAGGTTGGATTGTTTTGAGCCTCCTTTTAGGTCGTWTGATCCTGATTTGATCCAAGAACCTGCAAATTACAGGTTACYTTTTCACTTGATTATGGTTTGATTCAGAACGAAACAGGAAGAATAGGGAAATCAAAATTTTTTAACTGAGGAGAGAGAAAGATAGACCATGTCAATGCGATTTCTAAAAACGGTGTTGAATTTATAATAATGGTGATGCAATCCCATTGCCCTATCAGCCTTTCTAAACTAAAAGTCCAAAAGTATGCATCGTGAACCCTGAATTAATCAAGCAAACATGATTCAATGAAACACTGCATTCTGAGCTAAGAAGAATGCAACAATGTAAAACACAAATTCAAATCAAACAACAAATATAAACACTTTAGTTCAAAACTTTCCTAAATTAAATTCAWGTGCAAAAAGATAATAAAATCTTAATTAAACCTAATTTTTTGTTTTAATTTTTTTTAACACGATTTTGAATTTATTCTGATGCAATACAACACRTATTTTGTTTGCTGTTGTGTCAACTCCAATGGTTGGGATGAATCGCCTGCTGATAACAGAGACACCACACTCGGAGCTGGGATGCTTCGTTGGTTTCCATTATTGTGGTGTGAGGTTAGTGTGCTACTTGCTTGGCTGGTTTAAATTGAACGTAGTGTGGTTTGATTCTGTTGCAAATGTTGTATTTTATTTGTGTGTGATTTGATACAAAATTAAATTAAACCAACAATTGTTGCTCGATTGGGAAAGGTTCTTTTTTCGCTGGTAATAGTAATTTATGTTTCTCGCTCTCAGTAGTTTTGTTCTTGTTGTGTGTGTTTCACCTTACATTTTTCTGTTGATTGTGAATAGCGTGAACGGATGAAGTATACTGAAGGTGTTAAATAAACGCTATTCATTTTGTGTATGTATTTAAAATTTCTGAGTAATAACTTCTGGCAAACATATACTTTCACAAAAGTTTGCTTGTTAYATTAATTTAAACTCGAATGCAGTAACTTTGTTTTGTTTGTTGGATGACTTTTTAAGGAAAGTTTGTTGTTGTGCAACTTWACAGTGATAATATGCCATGCAATTCCCTAATTCAAAGGAAATGGGATGATCAACATAGTATCTGCCACCTTTGTCTTCTGCTATGTATGCATATTTCTGATGGTTCACTTCAGTAAAGCATTCTGAATTTGCATATYTCTGATGGTTAACGTCTTTGTGTTAGCTATTATTTTAGAGTTGACAAAATTATAAAGATGCACATTDATTATTATAAAGATTCACATTGATTACTTTTATTGAGTTTTTCTTTTTGTAATGTTTGACCCTTTGATGYCGGTTATTGTTAAACATTTTAGGTAATCTTGCTACTATATATTATGAGCAAGGACAGCTGGATATGACAAATCTACATTATGAAAGAGCCATCTCTCGTGATCCTGGATTTTTGGAAGCTTACAATAATTKGGTTTGGCCTTTTCCTCCCATTTAGTCATGTTAATTGTGAATATGATTTCCAACTTGCAGTTTAAAGTTTAACATTTCAAGGTTTAACATTCTTTTGTTGTGGTGTTCAAGGGTAATGCACTAAAAGATGYTGGGCGAGTCGAGGAAGATGTGCAGTATTATCGTGTATGTGCTGATTATGTGTCTTATGTAATTTTTGTCTGTTCAAGTGTAGTTTGATGTTAATTTATGTGAGTGTAGTTTTATGTTAATTTATTTTGCTCACACAAAGACATTAACCATCAGAAGTATTTCTGATCAACAAAATTTGGTTTGGTCTTTATGTGAGCTATGTATCACTTCGGTAAAGCATTCTGAATTTCTAATGGTTCGATGATGGATGTGATATACCAAACCTTGCAGTTATACAGAATATGAAAATTTGATTCATTACAAATCTTCATGTTGTAGGAAACCATCAGCCAACCAGGATTTAACCAAG
Source organism: Bassia scoparia (assembly GCA_008642245.1). NCBI lineage: Eukaryota > Viridiplantae > Streptophyta > Magnoliopsida > Caryophyllales > Amaranthaceae > Bassia > Bassia scoparia. Next base: position 66,983 of record SNQN01001924.1, read on the forward strand.
GATAAATCAATTACCGAATCCTATATAAGGCACTTGAAAAGAACATCCTATACTAATGTACCTGTGGAGTACATGGAACATGTAAAAAAGTGCAATTGTCCCAGAGCTTGGTGTCCAATTTGAGGAAGAAAACGAGCTATGTCATGTGAAGGTAGGTATTGGCTGATTTCATTCGATTTTCATGCGTATTCTATTTTTGATATTTATTGGGTTCTGATCCTTTTTTTTTTTTTTTGTGCAGCTGGCTGATACTAAACGACCCGAGTCGACATTATCTTGCAATTGGTCATTTTAGGATGATTCATGTTTATGTTTTCTTACTATATGAGTTGCTTTTCTCTTTTTGAGATTAGATTTGTTGATTTTCAGCTTTATAGTTTTTTATCTGCTGTTTTTAGATTTGACCAGTAGTTTCTTGAGATGACAGATCTTTTAATTTTCTATTTACCTTTTTCCTTATTTTATATCATCTTTTAGGCAGGTAGAGTATTTGGTGTCCTTAACTATACGTTAGTTATGTATATGAGCTATTTTCCCTTTTAATTCCTTCTGTTTGTGGAGCATTCTTTTACCTACTGGTTAATTAGAGTGT
>SNQN01001924.1:72375-83295 GCA_008642245.1 Bassia scoparia
TTTTGGAAGTTACGATTTGTGTGTTGATGTTTGCATGTTGTTGTCACACCAGGAGATCTGTCTATGAGTTGCTTTTATTTTCTTTGTAATTGAATTTTTTAGTTTCTTACTTTTCCATGTGGCTTGGGTGTTTTCAATTTTTGTGCTAAGTGTTCTGATTTGATCATGGTTGTTTTGAGYTGACAATATTGCAATTGTGGCTCTGTTTATATTTGATGTTATTGTTAAAAAAAAGTGTTTATTTTATTAGCTCAGTTGGAGTTATTGCTTTCCAAGATGTTGTTCTATAACCTGGTTCGTTRCGTTTAACTTTATACCGGGAAAGTAATAAAAATATATTAAAGAACAGTGTATTTCTTAGAAATTTGAAATAAACTAATTCACAATTAAGTATATTACATTATATCAAGCAATAAGAAAATATTAAACCTTATGGCGTTTAATTTTGGACTAAATTGTGCCAAATTAGATAGTAAAAATAGAGTAATTATGTATGCATTACAATTTAAAACGTTAACTATGCAATTAATAATATATTCATCACAAGTAAATGAAGAGATTGAGTTCGTGATTTTCGATGAGGCGTTACACAGCCTGGACAGAAAAGAAAAGAAAGAATATCTGAGCTTTAATATAATGTTTTTTAATTTGGAGTTATACTAGCTGTAATATCCAACAAATAAATAAGGCTTTTATTCAAAGCTATCAACATCTATCAAAGCTATTCAGAACCCTCATCACCTAAAAGCTCATCACTGTATCACTCCCTTTAGAGCTATCAACATCTCATTTATAATGGTTGATAAGAAGATGAAGCTTACAAGTGAGAAAAAACCTCTTGATCATCCGATTTTAAGCAACAAAAAGAAGAGAGACGCTCATGAACCCGCAAGGACCTATTGCTTGCGATCTAGATRCATAAGCACTATGTATCAGCTACCGAACTTGGAGGGCAAYGRTGTTGATCCCGACTATAAGGAATTCCTTCAAATTCACCTCCCTACTCACATTGATAGCTTCCCGGATATCAAGCAAGGTAAAACTCGCATCACTCTTTCATCATTTATTTTGGCTATTTTAGGTTATTTAATTGGTATTGTGGATTGAAGAAATTAGATTTAGAAGAGATTAGATACGCAGCGATGCTGAGTGGGTTTAGGTTTGTTGGATAATACCTTAAACGACAAAGCCCAAATTAATCTCCCTGTTTTTTTTTTTTTTTTTTTTTTTGCATATTGCATATGTTCAGTTTAATTTATTACTCGATTTTGGGTTATATTTGGGGTTTTGTCGATTTATAAATTAATTTAAAGTTTGATGTTGATTCCNGTTTTATTTGGGTACATTTTGGGCTCTAAAATGGTGTTTTTGTTTGAATAATTGGTTTATTCATTTATTTTAATTAATGAATGAATCTTTGCTAATACGTTTTCTTGGATTATTAATTTAATTTCAAAATAGATCTCGATCATTCCAGCTACTGCTGCTCAAGCAAGCTCAAGCTGGTTGTGCGTCCGRATGAGGCTACGCCGGAGAACGAGTAGATGCTCCACTTGCAGTTGAATCTAATAGTTGAATCTATCCATTCGGATTTTATGTAGTATGTATGGTGTTTTATGTTTTCTAAACTTATGGTAGTTTAGATGGTAAGCTACTATAGTTACTAGGATTGCTATCTTTTGTCGTTAAAACTTGGGAAGGTTCTTTTTTRTGTCTCAGTGCTACTGGGATATTCGTATCGTAATGGCCTAATGACGACAATCCTTACTCTTAAATTTAGTCAACGCAATCTCTCTGGTGTTATGTATGATTGATATTTCAGTCTTGTATTTAAGGTGCGAGATGATCAAAGTTTATAAGCAAAACTTATTCACAATGTTTTCTTATGTCGTGGCCTAACAAGTAACTACTTATGTAAGAAAAAACTCTATATCTCTATTATTATATATATAAGGGAAGGGGGAGCAATGGTGTCCCCCCTATGAAGTTACTCAAATACCCTTAATGATCGAATTAAAAAATGTAAAAATAAAATTTTAAAAACCTTTTATTTACTCTATWTGTCATAATAAATAAGATTAAAATGGTATATCCATCAAATATCTCAATCAACATCAATTGGAAAAATAATACTAAAATGGTAATTCATATCATAATGTCAATCAATAAACCAAAAGGAAAAGTTTAAATTGAGTAAAAAAGTTAATCAAAATTAATCATGATAGCCAATTACTAAATTAATAACAATAAGTAATTTATCCATAAATTTATTATGTTTATACAAAATTTAAATTTTCAAATTTATGTCATAAAAAATTTTCCAGTTGGATTCAATACAGAATATGGAGTATTATCATTTTTATGGAATCATTCAATTAAAATCATACGATCTACGAGTAATATATTTGTTCAATATTCGATTATATTTGTGTATAAATTTAAAAATGTCGCATGCATCGCCGTGCACATAAAAACTAGTTTATATGATAGTGAGTCTGTTGTCATATAATTCTTATAGACACCCAAATGTGTCTCCCAAATGATAGCGATGATGAAACATACCACGTTTCGTGATCGATTTGATTCTGAAAGGCGCAGCTGAACTCGTAAAAAGCTCGAAATATGTGAAGTCATGCTCGAAATCATGAGACAAAGGTCAAATAAAAGGCAAAAAGTATTTTCTTTTATTTCTTTTATTTTTTTCTATTTTTAGAATTTTCTATTTAGTTTTAGGATTTTTTAAAAATAATTTATATTGTTGATCTTCATATTTCACTTTTCATTGCATTCTTCTCTTTTTTCTGAGTTCACCAGTATTTTTAGATTATTTTTCCGATTTTTCTATAATTTCCTATGAATTTACAATATTTAAAAAATCAAAATACGCAAAAAATACATAAAAATCATAAAATACTTCAAAAATATCAAATAAATACTCGGAATGTTCTAGAACCGTTTTTCTTGCGAAAGGGACGTCTAGTTCATCGAACTGAGAAGAATCAGAGAATCGGATTAAAGGTAGAAATAATCGGATTTATTATAGGCACGAAAACCAAAAAACGAGCGTATATACGCTCGTTTTTTTGGTTTTCGTGCCTATAAATACCCTCTTTCGCCTCACTCTACGGAAAGACTTCACACGTTATGAAGCTTATAAACTTGCGTATTCTCTTACTCTCTCATTCATACTCTCTTTCCACTAGCAAGAACATACAAAATACGAGTTCTTGCGTTCTTCAAATCGTATTGACGAGCGAAATCAAGGTATATCTCTGAGGTTACTCACCCAAAACCTTCATTTCGCATTCTTTTAACTTGATTAATAATTGTTACGAGTTCTAATTCAATTAATAAAATGTAGAAACCCACTTTTAAATTGTTTTCATGTAAATACGTAGGATTAATCTTCTCATTTTCGTTTTATCAATGTCATTTTCATTTTCATCATTCCTTATTATTATCTTCAATACTAACATGTTTATTTGTGTGTCTAGCGGATCGATCAAAGGCACTTTTTCGTCAATACTAACATATTTGTTTGACTTGTTTAGCGGATCGATCGAAGGCATTTTCATTATATCCATTATATTCTAACGATTTGTTTGTTTGCAGCGACAAGGTAAGGATGATGTATATTTATATATATTGTATATACATTTTGTGCCACGCTTTGTATATTTTGTCTAAATAAGACCGGAAATTATGTGAATCACATTAAAGTCAGATAATTATGGACAACTGGTCTTCTAGGCTCCTTGTTAATATTGACTAACAACAAAGTGATCGCCTTATCCATTGTAGAAGTCATTGTTTGCATAATAGTAACCCACTTAGTAACTTAGGGTAGTGCGCTAATAAGGCTTGAAATTGCTAAGTTGTGTGCATCCAATAATCGTGTTTGAATGGAATTACAATGAGACCGAGTAGAGGTCGCTACATGCGGGTGGATTGGGTCAAAGATCAATCCGTACCATGTCCCGAACCCACGAACTGGTTAATGGATCGGACCGTGGGGCCATTGTTTTGGCACCAACGTTTCGGGCGTTCGTAATTAACCTTTATAGGCACGGTGGCGATCCCTTACTCGACAACACTCCCCAACGCACTCACTATGCGGGTTCTGTGGCTCAAGCCCACAACACCACACTACAATACACATCGATGTAGGCCCAAGCCCCCTGCGGGGTAGGCCACGGTCTACAATTCTCAACTAAATTATGTCAAACAGTATGAAATTGATCCGTAAATTAGGTATGAAAATAGTTGTAACCTATTTAGCTTAATTGTACATACAAATTCACATATTTTTCATACAATATTTTTCGCGTAGAACACGGCGCGCTTGTGCGCGCCGTGTGCCACTAGTATTATATAATTGTAAAACTATTTTTACATATATAAGATCTAATGAAAAGAAAAAACAAAAATAAAATATCACATAATTTTATACGGTTAATTAAGTGGTTAGATTTAGGTTAATATTTATTATTTAGGGTCAATTTATTTAATATTTCTTATGTCTTAGCACTACTTGATTATTATTTTTAACGTAATATAATTTAATTCGTTTGGGTCAACCCGTTAAACTTTATTATAAGTTGATGAAGTAGCATTTAACAATTTTTGAGAAAATATTATCTACTAGTATATACACGTAACCAAACCACACCAAACCGTATTATTACAGTTTGGTTGGTTCGATTTGGATGATAATGCAGTTTGGTTTGGTTTTGAAAAATTGACCAAATCGTATTTTACGGTTTGGTTTGGTTTGACAATCAAATCGCACAACCCAAATCGTGCTCACCCCTACCTGCGAAGGCCGCGACCAAAACCATCCATGGGATGCGTCGACACTGCCAAGAGCCATGGCCACTATCCTAGGCAACAGTGTAATCCTCGCATTTGAACAATTTATTAAATAAAGTATATTTGTTATTTAATGAATGTAAATAATTATTTTTAAAGAAAATTTTCTTCTTCTAAGGGAGTTTTAGTAAAGTTTTCGAGGACGAAACATCTTTTAAGCGGGTAGATTGTAATCCCCGTAATTCTAAGATAAATATAATTATATTTCTTATAAATATTTAAATATTTCCACCTTAAATAGTTATATCTAGTCACATTTAATAAATACAGTGAATTATCTCATAAGAGTAGTTTATTTTTTGAATTTATCATCCCCTATTTAAATAGTATCCTTATGATAGAAAATCTATCTTATTATTTAAATAAAATAAAATATTTAATTTAAACCTGTTTACACACCTAAATCAATTTAAAGGGAAACTAATTATTTTCTCCTTGTTTTTTACGCATAACTTTTTCAAAAAAAAAACCCCTAAACTACTCTCTCCTTCCCTCAGCCTTCTTCTCTCCCTCAAGCTCTTTCTCTCACCCCTTCGTTGGATCACCGCTGGGATGCCGCTGAGCACCATTAGCCGGCCGGCCACTCCTCCACCTCTTGTTGCCTTGTTGCTTAGTTTTGGTAAAAATCCTAAAATCTGTTATTTTTACTTTTCAAATTTGCTGACAGTTTTAGTGTTTGATTTTTTATTTTTCTTCTTGTAATTGATTTACGAAATATTTTTTCGAGTGATCTCCATATTATTATACACCTTGTGTAAATTTTTAGAATTTTCAAAATAAATTTACTATTTTTATAAATTCGTTTTTGAATTTACTATTTTCGAGTTGCTGATTGTTTATTATTTTTCTTTATTTTTATGTTCATCTATATTTACGAAACATTGTGTGGGTATTCTATATTTATATTTATTCACTTTTTTTATAATTTTCATTAATTTTCGTGGAGTTTTAGTATTTTAATAAATTATTACATCAGATTGACAATTTTCGATTACGAAATATGTTTTGTGCTTAAATTTAATTAAAAACTATTAGGCACGAAAATCTATGTTAATTATGATATATTCAAAATGATTTATAACCCTAATTACCATGATAATATTTTCAGATTTGTTTAAAGAGTTTTAATTGAGTTATAAGCATTCTGGAATTGATTTTATGGGCTTTAAAGCATGATTTCGATTAGGGCATATGTTTTACTTAAACTATGATTTTTCTAAAAGTTTTGAAGGTTTGAAAGTTTAAAGAATATATTTTTTCTAAACTTTTGAAGGTTTGAAAGGTTTAATTAATGTTGTCCGTTTCTAAATTATTGACCAATTGATGTATTATGAAACATCTGTTGATTTATGCCCTATATTAATTATAGAAAACATGTTGTGTAAATTGTTAAGCCATTTGATTATTTTTAAGGAAAATTTGTCAACAACTACCCAGTTTTGTCAAACTTTGAAAACAATACCCACTTTTTTTTTTTAAACAACTACCCACTTTTAATCAAAACTTTGTATACCACGACCATGGCAGATTTCAGGTGAAGAAAACCACTAAACTCACTTGTGGGCCCACCTACTCCTGTTTTCCGATTACCCCCTCATCGGAAATGCACGAAATGACCAAACACCCTTCATTTATTTCCCTACCTACCCAATTCAATCGTCATTCAATTCCCCCAACCTTTTCCCCTTTTTTTAATTTTCTTCTCTCTCACTTCTGAATCATCCTTTCACTCCATTTGCAAGCTAAGACCAGAAGGGAGCCCATTAGACCAGAAGCTAACGAGATCGAACACAAAACCCCAAAACAAAATCAAGAAAATTAACTCCTAAACCAGAAAAAATCCAATCTTTCTGCAATTAAGAACACAAACTCACACGAATTCTACTCAAACAGCAGCACCACAAGCAATTTTCGAGCAAAACACCCAAAAACTCCAAAAATTGAACTCCAAAAACACCCTAAAACCCAAAAAATCCGAAAATAAACCCAGAAAAATGGGTTTAAATTTGAAAAATCTGATTTTTGTGACAAAAAGTGGAAGATATTTGAGTGATTAGTGAGTTTGAGAGTGAATTTCGTGGTTGATTGTGAGATTTGAGAGTGAAGATATCAACATTCGGTCATCTCTCTCATCTTCCCCCTAATTTCCTTAAACTAAGTTTAACTAATCATAAAATTCCAGTCATACATTTACCTCATTCTGATCTATCAATTCACAATAAACTCTTCCACTAACTTCACTGCTCCTCTTGTGCCATCGCGGTCTCCTCGACAAACTGCTGCCATATCGTGTCGAGTCGCCGAATCGCCGCCGCGTTGAGTCGCCATTTGCATAGTTGTTCTCATTTTGATAACACTTGTGTTGCATTTTGGATGAAATCGTTTGTCATGGCATTTTGTTCTAAGTAATTATTGAAATTGTTTCTCATTATGGAGTTTATTGTCACTTAGTCTGTTACTAACTTACTACTATTATTACTTGGTTTTTCAATGGCCTTGTTTAGTTTCAAGAGGAGAGAGAGTGAAAGAAATCAAAAGAAAGAAGAAAGAAAGAAGAAAGAAAGAAAAAAAAAGAAAAAGAAATTAAAAAGGAGGGCATTTAGGTAATTTCCCATTTTCAGGTGGGAATTTTGCCAGAAAACAACTAAGCTGTGGGGCCCAGAGGAATTTTGGTGGTTTTATTGCTCGAAAAACAGCTATGGGTCGTGGTATACAAAGTTTTGATTAAAAGTGGGTAGTTGTTTTAAAAAAAAAAAAAGTGGGTAGTTGTTTTCAAAGTTTGACAAAAAGTGGGTAGTTGTTGACAAATTTTCCTATTTTTAATTATGAAAACGAATTTCCAGATTTATTATTCATATCCAATGTGATTTTTAAGTATTGAAAAATATGGTTTTTAAGGTTTTAAAGACATAAACTAATGGTTTATTATATAAGAATTGAAGTTAGTCTTTAAAACATGTTCGAGATTGATTTCTAAAGGTTTTAAGGGGTTTCAAGGGAATATATATTGCTGTAATTTTGTGTTAGGAATTAATAGTAATTGATTTCTATTTGGTTATAGGGGAAAATTCTCCTTGAGTGATTGTTGAAGTAAAAGTGATTTGCGGAATTGTTTTCCCTTCAAGGTACATACTGGTTATAAGACTTGTACATGGTTTTATACTAGAACTAAAGAAACTATATAGTAACAAGTTATGTTTTGGATGCCCATATATGTGGATTGTTTCCTTTCATAAGATGAGAAATTCATGAATAAGTCAACACATGTTAAGAAGCATTTGATTAAAGCTTAAAGCTCTCTATTATTCAATGCATGATTAATTTATTGAATCGGGCCTCTAAGCAAGCATTTTATATTATGGTGCCATAGTTGACGTGAGTGTCATATGGTAACCCCCAAGGTAAGTGACATGAATYAAGTCATGATCACCAAGCAAGGAAGGAGTCAATAGTAGCAACAATTTAAAAATATGACTTTGATTGGTCACCAAGCAAGTAAAGATTAAAATGAGGTTATATGTGTTATGTTGTTGCTTTGATGTGTATAAGCTTCGATAATATTAAATTACTAAGCACTTAAAGTGAAAGACTGGTAAGCATTAAAACTCTAGATGAGTTCACGTYTAGAGTATTGACATTAGCAAAGGTTGGAGGCATGGTTCGACCATGACCTTACCAGGAACCGTWGGATCCTCGCGTTCCTCTAGCAGCTTAAGATCTTTTCCTTTATTTATTGTGTCAAGGAGTCGTGCCCTTGGCACGTCCACTAGAGTTGGACACCAAGTAGACAACCCATTCGGTGCTTACTTACAAGTATTTAAAAGAGGAATAATATATTATATTGACTTCAAATTTTCATTTACTCGTAATCTTCATATTTCATGTGATCCTGATTTTGTTTCGTTTTTATAATATGTTCGTACTCAACTTTGTTGATTTTGTTTGTTCTTTTTTTTTTTTTTTTTCACCATTATGAAACAAAACAATCATATCAAAAATGAAATCTAAATATAAATATTTTAAAATTAAAAAGGTGTTACTTTTAATGTAACACCGTAGTTTCACTTTTGAACACCAGTGACAACTTAATTTTCGGTTTCTAAACAATGCCCTATATTTGTAATATTAACACATCGTCGGTTCCTTCGGCCTTTTATTTTATATATATTGACAAAGCCTACGTTTAAAAATCTAACCCACGTCTAACCAACCAACCCCCACACACCACCACACCACCTTTTCTCTTATGCCTCACCTCTCAAACACCAACGACATCCTCACCACCACAGGTCCGCACACCACTGCAGCCGCAACCCTATCACCTGGACCTATCGCATCCCAAATGGGCGTTGCTACTCACTACAAAGAAACAGATTTGGAATTCAAATTAGCTTAGAATTTAGGGTTCAGCCAGCCGAGGCGAATAATTAGCTAAGCAATTCAAAGCTTAATTAATTGCGCGATTCAATGTAAACAATTGTAAGCATTTCATTCATGCCCGAACAATTAAATTAGTTTAACTCAATCACCAATTGTTCTCTCCGAGATAAATATTCGAAATCGCTCGTCATTTAGGGTTCTTCCCAATTAAATTTGCAGCATAACAATTCCCACCATTTACAATCCCCAAAATCTGTAAACCTAATTGTAATACGATTTTGGGGAAAGTAGGAATTGAGGAAAATTGAACCACGCTGAGGTATGTAACACCCAATGTAATTCTCTCCCTTTTTCCAACCATTCTCACTACAATTAGAAATAGAATTATTAAAGTGTTACCCGCCATGTGTGAACAACGTATTCAGCAACGAGTACGCAATATAACTATAGAACTGTTAACTTAACAACTTGGAACCACATAGGGCCCTATAAACCAACAAACTAAATTGTTTCCCTTATTCAAAATCCAAGAGTAAATAAAATCCAATTTAAATCACAAACCTCTAAGCGTTTCAAACACTACCAATAAAAAAGGTGAGTTAGCGACGGAAGGGAATACCGTTCCCATTAAATAGACATGAATCCGACGGCTTGATTGTGTTTTAAGGACGGTACATCTGTTTCGTAACACTCTCGTCGCTAATTCCAATCCCCTAGGGAAATCCGTCCTAGTTTAGAAACGGATTAAAATCATACCGTTTCTAAATTGTACATAAAAATATTAGCTGACTCGATTTACCTATTTTCGTCGTGTCGTAAAGTATAGGAAATGGAAAAAATATTAAATGAATCAAGGGAAATGTTTGAGAGCTAGAAGACGAGAGGAAGATGTGAGGACATGTATAATTGGAGAGCTTACAAAAAATCTGGGGTAGATTATAGTATTACACAATAAGAAGATGCCTAAGGGTTTATATGAATTGAACTAGAGTGGAGAACAACCGGCATGTATATGTATTCCTTCGGGCCTTATTGGGCTTTAGTAAAATATAAAGCCATATATTCTGATTAGCGACGGATTACAAAAATCCATCCTAAATTTTAGGGACCAGATTATTCATTTGTCTCGAAAATTTAGCGACGGATAATAAGAATCTCGTCTCTAAATTCAGGAGATGGGACATAATTAAAATCTCGTCCCTAATATAAACTCAACTTTTTTTAAGCATTTTGTTGATAAATTTGTAAAAATCAATGGAGGGACGGAATTTTAAAAATCCGTCCCTAAATTAGGGCGATTAAAATATTCTGTCTCTAATTTTCTAGACGACAGAATTTTCAACGGATTAAAAATTTCTATCTCTATTTAGGGACGGATTTGTAAATTCTGTCCCTAAATATTTTTTAGTGACGGAATTATGAATTTTCCGTCCCTAAAATTTGGGGCACGGAATTTTATTGTCCCGTATCTAACAATTCTGTGCTCTATATTATTTTGGTTTTCTGTGTAGTGAAAACGACTAAGAACATTCAAAGGAGTTACGAAACAATACGTCAAAACACTCAGAACCAAACTACTCCACAACCTGCATTATTACCTTTAGATCTGAAAGTCGCTCGCCAATGAAAATGAGTCCACAGGGAAAGGTAAAACAAAACCAAGTCAAATCA
>SNQN01001925.1:0-14344 GCA_008642245.1 Bassia scoparia
GCTAAGTTTATGTGGTTGATGGCCAAGAGTAGTGTTGTAAACACCATCGTACGTTGTCACCTTGCATGTCATTTCTGAATTTGGTTAGTTTACTATTGTCGTTTTATGCGTATCACAACTAATTTACTTGGGCACTTAAAATAATGTCATCTTTAGACTATTAGGTATTACCTAGTATACAACATACTAATCTACTATTTTTACAAAGTATTAGGGACATCTTTACTATTTTACAGGGTAGTAGGGTGAGTTGCTGGATGTTTGATAATGGGGATAATCGAAGTGACACGTACAGTAGTGGTTCGATATGGACATATGGCTGTGGGAATTGGGTGGCTGTAGGATGTTTCAGGTATGTGGATGGTAGTACCAGGCGCGATGCGTTATGATGGTGTCGCACTATCTGTTGATGTGACGATATAAATTGAATTTATACTGAATAATAAACTTCGAAGAACTGTCACTGAATTTAACTGAACGTATAAACTGAATTAATGAATGGAGATTAGTTGTTATGTGAGCCGTTATATGGACTAGGATTCGATGAATGTTAGGTTAGACTGACAACTGAGAATTAGGATAATCGCAGGTTGAACTGACTGAACTGTTAACATATAGCTTGAAACTGAAATTGAGAGAAGACTGAGATAGATTCGTACTGAATCTGTGTTGCGAGACTGAACGTGGAGGACACTGGAAGCGTGTTACATGAACTATATGACACGAACAAAATAAACAACCCGAAATTAATGAAATGCATCAACTAGAACTGACATAAACTTAACCGAGTAAACTGAATTAATTAATTGAAAGAAACTGAATAAACTGAAATTGAAATTAACTAATAACTAGATAATTAAATAACACAAACTATTTGAATCTTCATAAATTATTTCAACGATTAATTTACCTTTATTGTAATGTACAAATTAATTGCTAAAAGTTCTGGATATAGACTACTTTGATGACATAACATTAGCTTTGCTCCAATGTTAAAGGCATTTTCCCTCCATTTTAAAGGTATTTGCATGTTAGGATGGATTGATGATGGTATTAGCGTTTGCCATTGGATTAGTTGGCCATGGATTGGTGACAATGGCCATTACGTTTTGTCATTGATTAGTAGTCTTGGATATGACATGAATTAGTTTTTTGCATTGATCTAGTTAGTGTCTAGATATTGTCATGGGATTGTATTTACTTATTTTTTGTGGATAGTATTATAATTAAATACTTATACCTGGCATCGATCGTAGGTCGTATCGGTCGGTCAATGTAGTTTCGGGCATTTACAGGTCGTATTTTTCGATGAGGGTTCGAATTTCTTTGTTCATGACCAATATTTTTCGGTAACAGGTCGGTCGAATTCGGTCAGTTTTTTTTAAGCGCTTTTTTCTTTCGAGTTTCGGCCAAATTAGATCAATTATTAGGTTTTTAGGACTTAAAAATGGTAAATGTTGATAAACTAAGTAGAGTTTTCATTAAAGCTATTATTTGTCTGAATGTAAAACTATTATTATCTGTTTGCAAAAGTGGGTTCTAAGTTATAGGGTTCAAAGGTAATAAATGCTAATTTGATCATACTCACTATAATTTTTTTTCGGAACTACTCATTTACTTCTTTTTATTTGCCAAGTGATTTTGCAATATTTTAATTTATTACTTGACTAATATTTGTGATTATACATATTATAACCTTTGTAGTAATTATACTAGTAAATCAGTCAATGTGGTCAGGTCGGTAACAGGTGTAACTTCTAAGGTTGACGGGTTGGTAAAAAAACGGGTTTCGGTAAATCTTCTTGTTCAATAGACCACTTTTTCGGGTACGGTTTCCGGATCAAAATTGGGTCGGGTTTTATTTTGCCAAGTATGAAATATAGATTTTTAGTTATTATTGTATTTGAAGTGATATTTATTTATTTTAAAGTTTCAATTGTATACATGTTTAATGCTGTTTTCAAGTTAATTATTATGTGTGATTTTACTATTGTAAAATATTAGAGATAATGTATGTATTTCATTTATGATTTGGTTTCATGAACATAACCCTGTTATGATAAAATATATAATAAATTGATATAGTTGATTTAGTGTTCTTACACTCCTCGTTTAATCAAATATATTATATAATAGTTTAAAGGTTAGCTAGCTAATTGATACTAAGATAGGTTGGTTAATTGAACTAGTTTATTAATGTATTGATTTTAATTAATTCTATATTGAAATCGAAAGCGTACAGAAATTAACCAAAAGATCTTTGAAATATTTCATGAGTTTTATTTATGAAATTGAAATAATTTCGATTATTATGAAGACTACTCAAGTTAAATAATTAGACTCAGGAATAAAGAGAGACTTCACTTAACTAGTTGTTAGGTTCGTATAAAAAAAATTTTGACAAGGTTTGAATCATTCATTAACAATCTCTTTATAACTTTTGCATGGTTGGTAGAACTCTGCAGACAAGGTAAGATTTTGTATGGTTATATACTTATGGAATTATGATAAAAATGAAATCAGATAGGATATTAGGGCAAAATGGCATGTAATGGTGTAACCATTGCGACTGGTTTATAGTGGTCTTAAGACACAGGTTAGAAAATAATATGCACTATATTAATAATTGTAACAATGATTGAGAATTTTAATCACTTTTCAAGTCTAATAATCATATTACGAAGTCCAACATCACATCGAGGAATCTGAATCATAAATATATTAACAAAGTGGAATGTTAGTAGTGTATGAAAACCTTAGGAAAATATAATAAGTTAATGATTGCTGATTAAATAATCTAAGCATCTTAGTCTCTTGTTTCTTAATTCATATATTATAAATAGGACTTGATAAGGAGAGCTCATAAATAACTATAACTACAATAAAAATCCTAATATGCTTTTACATACTAAATGTATGAAATTATCGTTATTAGACTTTGATACAATCATTTAGGTCTCTTATAGATGTGGTAATTGTACAGTATAAGACATAATAGATGAATTCAGAGACTCATAGTATGGAGTTTACTTTGTAATCTTATGAGGCGGAGTTGATTAGTTGACATTTGAATAGTCTTATCCTCATTAACTCAATGAATTTATTGTTCTTATTAGGTCGAACCCACATTTAACGACGAGTGGCTGAGGTTATGAGACTTGTAACCGAATCAACTGTGATCAATTCAAGTTAACTGGATCTTCAGTTGACCTGAGTGGTGAAGCGTCAGTATAGCGAACTGAAATGAACACGTTCGATCATAATATGAATTGAAACAGGTTAACAAAGCACCTTGAAGTGAACGAATACGGTATAAGAATAGTTGAACATAAATGACTGAACTATGGATTTTTGCTTCAACCGAATTGAACTGAATTGTTATTAAACCAAATGAACTTGAACTGAAGTTTATTTTAACTGCATGAACATGAACTATTTCAATCGCAACACAAACTGAACTGAACTGAACAACTTGGGTAAACTGTTTTGTGTTGACTGAAGGACTGCTACAACCAAATGAACTGAACTAGAGATGTACGTCTAGTGTACAACTGAATTGAACGAATGTTTGGGTTTAAACATACGAACGTGTTGAAGCCGAATACGGGGGGGGGGGAGGTGACAGCTAAACTAGATATGTTTGTATATAATGTCTTAATTTTTATAAAGATAATTGAAGTTTGTAAACTTGAGTTTATTAGACGTGATTCATTTAAATATGAAGCTTCTTAGGATGATCTGAACATTTTCACATACGGATTGGAATATGTTTCAACTCGGTTATAAGATAAGACATGAAAAATCCAATTTGAAATTTATCTCTAGATATTATTTAATGAATTTTAGTAAATTGTCGCGCTAATTTCTATATCTGTAGGACGTCGGTAGTCTATAGCATACGCTAATAGTAAGACACAATAGAAAAATATGGTCTCATTTCAAGAGGCGGGGACAAATCTAGCGATCGTTATTCGCATGATACCAAGTTCATATCATAACTATTGAGATCGATGTATGGCAATGGAGCCAAGCATATGTTATTGTATATAATAAAATATATTCTCGAATTAATTTAAATAATTAGGATGTAATAGGCCTGTTTTTTGGTTAGATGCCTATTATTATATTAACGTATCAAGTCTTTAATTCCAAGATGGGACGGTGTAATAAATTGAGTGTAGTTCCAATGTACAGATGCAGTTTGCCATTTTCACAGGTTCTTGTCGCTTATGTTTCGCTATTATGCATTATTCTCTCATCCCATTATTTTACTGACAATATTATAGTTCTTGCAATCCATCTCTAGGCTTTTGGTTTGAGGTCTTCATACAAATTACAGCATGAAGACTAAACTCTTAATGGAAATTGCACATTGTAATGGCGTCTTCTACCGTTATATACAAAAATTCTAAAAACATGCAATTAAAGCGATCGACATTGATGGATGCATCCTCTTCTGGAAATGATACAAAATACACATAATGTTTGTCCATCATAAAATAACAACATCTATGAGTCATCAAGGCCAAATAAGTTGTTCATGGATAAGGTGATAGATTTTTGAACCTCACTGAATGGCAGTAATTTGGGAAGCATTTACCCGTCAAACTCCAAGATTTACTTACAAATCTTCATTAGTACTCACTCTCTTTTTTTTGTCATGCGAAAATTATTCAGATTTTATTTATCACAAATAAATCAATATAATATCACTTATATACTACTTGAATACTTAAAAGATCTTGCATACACACGTACATATCATTCATGCCGTTTAATTTAAAAAATAAAATCAATTTTGCGTTGAAAATCAATTTTGCGGGAAAGAAACTTTCCTAAAATACAGATGCATGAAGTAAACCCTAGCAGATTGGTCCAATCAGCCATGTTTACTTGTAGTTGTGTATGTCATGTAACRGAGGTTTCTTATTATCCACAACTAGCTCATCTATCATGTTTTCAACCTTTATAGTGCATCAAACTCATATATCACTTACATCTCTTATGAGACCTAAAACTATTACAACTTTGATCTTGGTCTTCATGCAATCTTCAGGACTTGGCTTCACAAGCTTCGTTTTGCTTCCATTGAACTTGGTCTTTGATACTTGTACATGTAAACATAAACATACATGCATTAATATAGTTCAATGTGGTTTGCGATCATTCAGAACCTAAACCAGAGGACTCAGCACACCAACTCGCCATGAGCTTAGCCCACCTACCCTCATGTCACCACCCTCGCACCATTGTCCTCACACACGTCCCCCGCAACGCCAACCCTCGTAAAGTCCATCACCGCCACCACCCTCACATCATATACACCACCACCCATGCACAATCGCCGCTAACACCCTTGCTTACACAATCGTCACCACCACCTACTTAGCACAATTGCCACCACTAACATTATCACGTCGTTGTTTCGATACACTTCATTTGAGAGATATACACTTCAATTCGTTTTGGTATAACATTTTCTTGCTAAATTGTAGTCTTTATATATATTTTTGATGATGAATTGGGGTTTGTGTTGGGGGGATTTGATTATTATCTAGATTTTCAGTTGTTTGCTTTGTGTATATAGGACTTAGAAATGTTTGAAATTTGTTCCAGGCTAGTGGATTTTGATTTGTCGGAGATGGTTTCAACCACAATGAGTGTTGATTTGCGACAACGGGGTTTGAATTTGCAGGAGGTTAGGTTCAATKCTGCGGGGTATGGTTCGGTTGGGTGGAGTAGGATTTAAGTTCGTGGGGGTGAGTTGGGGTTTCTGGTGGCGGTTAAGTTTGAGAGGGGTGGCCGGTAGGTAGTGTGGTGGTGGTGGTGGTGGTGGTTATGGTAGGAAGCCGGGTTGTTTGAGGGGTGAGAGGTAAGAGGCAAAGAGAGTATAATTTTTGTTTTTTTAAAAGAAAAAAGATTAACTTATTTAACAGGTTGAGGGTAAAAAGACTCGTTTTGGGAAGAAGTGGGTACAAGATAGGATTATTTTGAGACTTATTAAATGCGGGATTATTAATTATGAGAAGATCACCAAAATATGGGATTATTTATTTCCGTTTTTTCCTTAATTATATTCATTATCATTATTATTAGTTTGTTGTTGTTGTTGTTGTTGTTGTTGTTGTTGTGTTTGGTTTACAAGCAACAAAAGCGATGAAAGATTATAAGAAATTAGAGGGGAGCCTGTTACAATTTGCATATGAAAAGATCTGCAACAAAGGCGAGCAGAATCTCAGAACGAAAACGAATACCAACAAGGGATCCAAACAACATTATGTCGATGTTTAATACCCACCATCTATCCCACACAGGACAAACATCATCTCCAAAATTTCGCCATCAAAAACGCCATGAACAAGTAGAATACAATGTCGAATTGAAATGGAGAATAAGGAACACCCAAATCGTAGAAAGACCGAAAAGTAAGTCTTACCATTTATTATTATTATTATTATTATTATTATTATTATTATTATTATTATTATGATAATAATAATAATAAAAACACCAAACGTGTAAGCGTTACAAACAACAAAAAAGATCAAGTGATCTACAGTACAGAAGTTGGAGGGAGCCGAGATACAATCTGGGCCCCTACTCCTCTAGCTATAGCTAGTCTATCCGGTTGAAGAGGTGAGCAGCTGCATGTGCCTCAATGTCCTGGCCCTGGAGAATGTCTGAATCCGCTTCAGAGTTGTTATTAGGGTAATGGATGTATGATTTGCAGACACAATGAGGATGTTCAACCAGACTCAATTAAACTTGTTTATACCTAGTCAAGTTGCAGGAAGCTCCATAAAGGAAAAAAAAAAAAGCAAATCCTACAAAAATTATCACCATTGCGCTACACCCACCCAATTAAACCCAACCCTTCCTTTAATTCTCCCACAACAAACCAAATTCAACCCTCAACCCTCAAAATACCACACACTTCCTTAAAACTAATTATACAAACACCATATCCAAACAAAAGAACCACAACTATTGCATTTAATGATGAGAGCAAATGGGTTGTGCTTTTGGTGTTATGAGAAGTATAAGTTTGAGCATAAATGTAGAGGAAAGAAGCCACAATTGTATCACTTGGAGTGGAAGAGGAGGAAGTCAATGAAGGGATGAAGGAGGAAGTAGTTGAGGTGGAGGAACCATAAGGATCTCAATGTGCTCATCTATCAACGCATGTTATGGAGGGAGTGCTTCCCGTCAGACCATGAGAATCAAGGTGCATCGTGGAAAAAAAATTGTTGCACTTACTGTTACATACAAGTAGTATACATAACTTCATTGATACTAATGTGGCTATGTTGTTAGATTACAGGGTAGAGAAGATTGCACACATATGGGTCAAAGTAGAAGATGTAATCATTTATAGTTTGATTCTAGACATAATCTTTACAACTGATTTGTTTCTCCTTCCTTTTTGTTGAAGTGACTTTGTCTTGGGTTGTAATGGTTTCAACATTGGGCCCATATTTGAAATCTTCGATGATTTGACTATGCAATTCAAGTACCAGGGTAAGAAAATTTGTTTTAGGGGAGCTACTACAAAAAGATTGAAGCTGCTTTACCTAGCTAGATAGCTCATGGGATGGTGTTGAGAGGTGAGAAATACTCAATAGAATGGGGTAGGGAGTGTAGATGAATGTTGTTGTGAGTGGGAAAAGGGAGCTGAATTTTGGTGATGAGTTGGCATAACTGAATTTAGGAGATTTTGATAATAATTATGCATCAGTGTTGCATGCTTGCTATTTTCATTTCCTTTTATTTTAATTGTAGTAGTTTGTTATTGTTTTTTTATTGCTTATATATAAACAGGTTATAACAGGTGTATTCAAAATGAAATAACACTTCTCCTACTTCTCTTTTTCTACTTATTCTCTCTAATTGCTAAATTCTATTTACTATTACATTGAGTTGCACCTCCGAGATCATCCAAATAGTCTTCAGGTCAGTTCTACCTTCACCACCTTGTTGTAAGAGGTTTGAATTGGGGTTGTTAATCTAAGGATCACATCATGTTCTTTTTTCCAGTGCAAACAAGTAGGTAGTATTAAATTAAGGGAGGTAACTAGCTCCTTTAAGTACACATCACTTGGCCATTTGAGCCAACAAAAGAAGAACTAAGCAAAAGTTACACCATCACTTATATTACTCTCCGTTACGTTTTATTTGCACACTTCCATAAATAAGTGTTACATTTATTTGCAACACTTCTCTTCCTTTCATTTTTCGCAAACTTTTAGTAGTAAAATGACACTTATACCTTACTAACTTATATATTAACATAATTTACCAATTCTAATATCTACTCTTAATTAACCTAACTTAATTAAACAATTTATCATCACCACCCTACGGTCCGACCCCTACCCACACCAACTGTCACCGCCATCAACCACCTTACCAAACCCCTAGCACTTAGTCTTTACAACAATACAACCACACCCACCCACCATCGCACCACCATCAAAGATCGCAGCACGACCATCAAATTTTGTCGCTGCCACATTAACAACCCACTAAGGTAAGGAGTCTACTAGTAGATATTGTCCTCTTTAGACCATAGCCCAAAAGATTAGATTTGGTGTGGATTTATCCCACCCAAAAGGCCTCTACTAGGTTGAGGTATCAATCTACTTTATATTGTAGACTTTCTTTTCCTCAACATCAATATGGGATGGAACACCTCTGTTCCCTGTCACCACCTTGAAAGGGAGTATGTGTCCTCGTAAAGAAATGATAGGACACCGGAATGGTCCTTGCTCTAATACATTTGTAACAACCCATTGGGATAACAAGAGCCCACTAGTAGATATTATCCTCTTTGGCCATAGCCCCAAGGATTTGCTTTGTGTAGGCTTGTCCTTACAAAAAGTCTCTACTAGGTTGAGGTATCATTCTATCTATATAGTAGACTTCGTTCTCATCAACTTTCGATGTGGTATGGAACACCTCCGTCACTGTTTTTAAAGATAAACCTCGCTAACGTAAAATGGCTCCTAGGAATCATAAACGAAGACTAAAAAAGTATATAACTTAAGGAATTAAGCTTGGTGTGGAAATAAATTGAAGTTTAGGACAAACAGAATTGAAAGATGCAAAAGCCTTCCATTATAACAGTAACGATAGAATCGGACTACAATTGCATTACAAAGAAGGATGATTACCTCCATGTTCATACAATCGACAGAAAAGTAACAAGCTATTGATCCATGAGGATGAATTATTCTATTCTAWGCTATTCTACGCTAAACTAAACTATACTTYGCTATTAAGCTAAGTGCAACTATGGAAAGKAGTAAATGCGAAGAAAGATAAGTTGTTTGATGTGTTATGTTGTGTTTGATGTCTCTTTCCCTTGATTCCCCCTATTTATAGGCTTCAAGCGATAAAGGTCGTGGGGTAGAAGTTATGGCAGTTTCTTCTTAGTGATGGTTACTTGGCGCTCTTATCATTTGAATATTTCTCCTTTCCCTCCAAGCTTCTATTTGAATGCGTAATGTGCCCTTACATTCGGGCAGTATCCAATGGGCTATCTCCTGACTACCTCCTTCAGGCGTATGAGTCATCGTCAGACTTAAATCTTCATTAAACATAGTATCCCAGTCAATGTTTGTAAATAAAAAGTCAACATTAGTCAATAGAAATCAACTGAATAATTTTAGTCCCTAACAGATATACAACAAACATAGTTAAAAATTCATAAAACTTCCATTTTAGATTTGAAAAAAAAGTAGTCATATACTTAGATGTAGCAAGATAATTTCACTATCAAACTTCCACGAATCAAACATCAACTAATCAAAGCTTAACCACACCAGTAAMATGCAACTAAGAACACATACAAGAAACACTCGCATTTAACAAAATTTCATTTATTAAAAATTAAATAAAACAGTTCTAAATTAAAATCAATACTTACTTTAAAAAAAAGATTGAATTACAAGAATTTTCAAGTTAAAAAAATTAGAACTAAAAACTAGGCATCATAACTAGCATAATCAACTTCTTTAAAATTGCAAGTCACTAAAGTCTAGACCTTGACAAGAAAGTAAGAAAACACAACAGGAGTCAACCACTTCCCTTCCCCCCCCCCCCCCCCCCCCCCAAAAAAAAAAAGAGAAGAAAGCATATTTACCTTTCGTCGTAGGGATGATGATCCGAGTGACCGAGATGGGTGAGACGACACTTAGCAATCAGTGGCGGTGAGAGATGTAGGTTAGAGAGTTGAGTGTGAGAGAGATAATGAGTGACAGAGTGTATGTGTGAATGTTAGTGACTTAGGCCTTCTTTGGATACTAGCTTCTCAACTAGCTTCTAGCTAGTAGCTTGTCAATTTGTTTCAGTCCACAAGGAAAAAAAACATTTTTTGTTAGTGCTTTTCAACTAGCTTTACAGCCACAAACAGCTACAAGTTGCCTGGAGTAGCTTGTATCCTTAGCTGTTCACTGGTCATTTATCAAATTACAATGTACCCTCAAATATCTCAAATTCTACAATTTAACCAACCCTTTTATCCCTTTGCAACACTTCTATAGTATCCCATATGTAACTATATGACTTCAAAACTTGAGGAAAAGGGTAAAGCAAGAACAAAAGAACAGGTATATATGTGTGTGGTGTCGCGCGCGCGCGTGTGCGTGTCCTAAAATGTTTTTAAACATACATGCTGTGGAAAAAAAAAATTGACACATATTTATCAATATATCTAGAAATTGGTATGTAATGTCCTTAAGGAGTGGTAGTTTATTATCATTTTATTGAATATTAATGTCAACAACGTCCTCCTTACATTACAAAGACCTTTAAGCCATTGTGCAACTTTGATTAATAAAGAAAAATATTAGGACATGAAAACAAGTAGAATAAATAGAATAGATGGGTGTTTTGCTTGGATTAAAAAAGATATCTCACAACATAATAGGATTCCTCAAGGATTTTTTATTAGTACTTCCGCCACTAAATGGAAGCTCAAGCCTGTCTTATATGTCTCAAATATTATACTACCTTTTCCAACTCCAACAAAACCTCAACAACAATCTTCGGCTAGCTATTGATACCAACTCCTCTTAATTGGTTAAAATGATCAAAAGCAAGTGTAAACGCCGATTAATCTCACTTGGACAATTGGGAAATTCAAAAACTGGTAGGTTCGTTTCTTTAGTGCAAGATACACTAAAGTAAACAGAAACATGCTGGAAGATGCAGATCAGATAAGCTGGCAAAGGAATGCAAAAGAAATCATCTGTTTATTGGTTTTTAAGTTTTTATTTAATTTTGTTCAATTTAGTTTAATTTCTTTGTAATTTTTCGATTTAAAAAAAACTAAGTAGAATGAAGCAAAACAATCATAATCATCTAAGCATGTTTTACAAACCAATTCTATGTTGTGATACTAACAATGATAACTTATACACAATAAATGATAATAATAAGGTATAGGAATAATTGCTTTTAATAATCGTACCTTTGCTTGCTTTCTCAAAATAATCCAACCATTTGATTTTTCTAGAATAATCCAACCTTTCTATCTAAGTTCCTAGACTAAGATGAAACCCAATGTAACCTATTAAACAAGTAATCATGTCATGTGTCACCAATTAATTGGTCTCTCAATATTTTTAAAAAAAAAAAACGAAAAATAAAACCAAAACCCCCACCCAATATCGTAATCAATTGCTCTACCCTACCAACTTTCAATTACTTACATCCTTCACCCTTCTCCGATGACCGGCGACAACTATCATCGTCGCCAACTCATTCACTATGCCGCCGCTAATGCGCAACCAATTGTCTCTCCCTCCACCCTTCTCAACCTCTCCCTCCCTCCCCCCCCCCCCCCCTCTCTCTCTCTCCTCCAACCATCCCAACCACAAAACCTCGACCTTGGGTGCCTCGCCATTGCGCGTTTCATGGTGGGTTTTGGGTTTTAGCTGTGAGTGTAGGTGGATTTAGGTGGTTTTACGTGTGGATGGCTGCGTTTAGAGGTGTGTTCAGTGACCATCGGGGTAGGGGAGGGTGGTTAGTCGGTAATGGGTTGGTGGTGGCTTGTGATGATGATGATAATAGTAGATTTTTTATGACGAGATGATGATTACAGTATGTGATGAATCTTGATGATGGCTAAGGCTAAATGATTATTATTAATTAATTGAGTTGATTAAAAAAATGTTACCACTTCTTCAGTACCGGCCATCTTGGTTTTCTCTAAGAATTTAGGATAAAGGTTAGATTATTTTAGAATAATTAAAAAGTTGATTATTTTGAACAAATGAGTGAAAGGTTGGATTATTTAAAGAATTATTCCTAAGGTATAAAGAACACTACTAAAAAACCCTTCACGTCGCTGAAATGATCTATCGCGTCGCCTTTGGCCCGTCGCGATAGCCCCTGACACGATAGGTGTCATACCTAATGCGTCGCCTCTAGAGGCGACGCATTAGGTATGTTATGTCTCGCCTCCGATATAAGAGGCGACGCAGATAGGGCATTTTCTATGCATTGTGATAGGTAGCGTATGATCGCCTCTAATGTAAGAGGGATGCGATCGTAGCATATGCATCCCTCTAATATAAAGAGGCGATGCAATAGGTATTAATGCATCGCCTTTCATGTAAAAGGCGACGCGATAGGTAGCATATGCGTCGCCTCTAATGTAGAGGCGACGCGATAGGTAGCATATGTGTCGCCTCTCATGTAGAGGCGACGTGATATGAGCATTATGTGTCGCCTCTCATGTAAGAGGCGACAGTGATAGGAGCATATGTGTCGCCTCTCAATGTAAGAGCGACTATAGGTACTTATGATATATATATTAATATATACTATATATGAGAAGAGAGAGAGAGAGAAGAGAGAGAGAGATCAAGATCCAATGAAAACGTGAAAACAAAATAAATGGTACATTTTACATTTTAAGGGGTACATACAAGCAGTAAAAGGTACACAAGACTTTCTGCTACTATTGATGTATGAACAAGACACGGTACCCTTTAAACCTTCATATACCCAGATTGAAATACAAGTATATACATAAATTAAAACCGTCTTGCGTACCCTTTATACCGCTTGTATGTACCCCTTAAAAATGTAAAACTGTACCCACTATTTTGTGGTGTCATCACTTTCACATTAACACCTGTAGTTTCACTGGATCCTAATGTTCTATATATATATTTATTAATATATTATATATATATATATATATATAATATATATATATAATTTTATATATATATATATATATAATATAATATATATATATATACACACACAACACATATGTATAGAGAGAGAGAAAGAGAAAAGAGAGAAAAATGTTGATATAATCCAAAATAAAACGTATTTATATTAATAACATAAATGCAAATACATATTATTTAAGTTTTATCTCCTAAAACTTGGAACAATGAAGCACTAGGAGAGAATCCAAATGCATAATATTGGTCTTGGAACTTAGAAAACTACAAACAATGATCAATAAAATATCTACACCACATTTCGCGCATATCATCAACTTCGGCTTGAGAATATGATTTTGAAGAGAAATCTTATATTGGAAAAAAAAATCAATAAATTAGTAACAAAGTTACATAAAAAAATATTAATTATTATAAATGAAGATTTACCGATTTTCAATGACAAGGAGTTAGCATTAGATTTTATCGAAAAGAACTCAACATCTTAGGGACCAAACTAAGCCAAATCACACAAGACCAAATGAAAATGTAAGACAAATAGCAAACATAATCATTTCCATCTGATTATCAAATAGTCAACCTATCACTCTGCTCTTTCTTCTTTATGTATTACAATTTATTTGCATAAATAAACAAGATGAATACATTATACAAATTACTAAAAGACAGAATTGTGATAGTATTTTACCTCCCAACAATAGAGGATGTATATTTCTGCCGGACTAGAATATATTCCACAGCCATTGTGAAGACCACAGTCGTCCTCCTCAGGGTAGTATACATCGGAACACTTACTCCACGCACAGACTCCATGGTGGCTATCTTTGAAGGACATGAAAAGATACAAACGGTCACATTTTGCTTAAGCAAAACAGAAATGCATACCAAAATCACTTACGGTTACTTTGCAGGCTTACCATGTACAACAAATAAGTAAATGCAAGAGGTAGAGTGTGCAACAATGTTTTCAAAGGAACAAGAGTTACAGTATTATCAAGAGCAGATGATGATGCTTCATTGACAGTGAAAGAGATGAGCTTTAAGCGTCTCATCACATAGAGAAATATAGATGAAAATACCATCTGCAAGAAAGGACAAAGCACATGTTCAAGTTATTGTCCAAGGTGAAATGACATAAAACA
>SNQN01001925.1:14369-30536 GCA_008642245.1 Bassia scoparia
CAGTCATCAACTTGCTATTGTCCATTATCTAGTAAAATGGATGCATGAAGTATACAATTATCTACATGCTAGGAAAGCAGCGATACCCCATAATATTTCATTCCACATCAACTTGACTAATAATATTTAAGATGGCTAACTTCACAATATATTACATAGTAATTGATATCAATAACCAACATGAGCAGCCCAAATTTTAGAACAAAAACAGAAAAACACGAAATTAAGAGCTCCAAAATTTATCCATAGTAAAAGAAATCCAATAGAATTCTACAAGTATATTTCTTTTAGGATTTTTTGTATAAGTACCACCTTTTTTTACCACTATTTTAAAAATTCGCACCTTTTTGTTTTTTATTATATTAAACGATCTCCAACCTTTTTTTACTTCTAAAAATTATGTACCATCAACAATGGCATTAAAAAAATTCAGTCACCTGCTTTAACGCCGAAGGATCAGCAACTATTTATACAAGAACTAAACCTCATTAATTTAGACAGGAGCGCCACACTAGTATATATATAGTCACCTATTCAATAAATCTAGCACAATTCTAATCAACCTCAACCTCTCATCCTACGCAATTTTGCAATCAGAGCCTGACAATAACCATCTAATTCATCCCTTCGTCACGTGTCATTATCCACTCAGAACATCAATACACCATACTCGCACATTCGATCTTTAGAAATTTTAGTGAGTTGTTTAATAAAAGAATTCAAAGTGCAATTTAGAGAGATTTATTAATTTGGGTATTTTTTTAAATTAAATATCAATTGAAGAACACTTGATGAAATTCTTAGGATATTTATAACCAAATCAAATTTATTGATAATTTATACTAGAATGAAATTGTTATTATATGTGGTGAAATGATTTGACCGGTGCGCGATCGTGCAAAGTCGCTAAAGCCATCACACAGTTTTGCACTGGACATATGCTCTTCTAGGCAACAATGTCAGAGCTTTTAGACTATCAGGCGAATATCCGGTGGAGAAAGTAGCATTCTATATACTATGCTCCTCATGCGGCCAGGCTGAGAACAACTGAGTTTCACACAATCCACACATTCCAAGGCATTAGACTCGGATTTCTATCACTCTCCTGTCCTAGTTAGGCTTGCCTCTCATTCATTCAAAAACTCTACATCTGCCAAAAGCACAGAATTAGATTTAAGGCTTCGCTGCTTTCGTTGAAGATTACTCAATAAGTTGCTTCTATCAACCAAATCTCTAATTCACACCTTCGCTACATAATGAAAGTTCCTTAGCCCAATAACGACTAATGACCCCATCCCTTCCTCTCAATGATACTTCTCTATCAATTTCCCCTTTAACTCCGAAAACCTCGAAATGCAAATAGCTTGCCGAGAAACAGTCTTTCCTTTTCTGCCTCTCCTCCGATTACCCTTCTTTCCTTCTTGGCTGTGAACATCCCATAGCCTTCTAACAATCCTCCCTCACATCCTTCTTAATGGTACAAAACAGCAAAATGCATCCTCTTACCTCATCCTCTCCTCCCAATTAGTTGTTCCCTCTCCTCCCCAAATAGATTCTTCCTCACCCTCTCCTTCTTTTTCTTCCTCTTCTCCCCCCTTCTCCACCTTGCTTCGACCTTATTCCCAACATTTACCCTCCTCGCTTCTTATGTACCACCCAATGTCACTGTTCTGAAGGACATTCACAAGTTGCAGTAGCACCATGAGACACTAATGAGTGGTCGATTGACGGCACCAGAAGGTGCAGAAAGTTCCGCAAAAACCCCGTAGACACCAAACATAACAAGTCCAGAACAATGTTTAATCAAGCATCTTTATCTCATCACCATCTTTCAAAACTATCGATAAAGCACAAATTAGGACCTCAAATTCTAACATTGTAAGCCACCAAATGATCCGCATCAAAAGCAAAAGCGACACTGACAATAAAAAAGTCTTCATGGACTACTTCGAAGCAAGAAATATTGAGACTTGAGGGACTATTGTTGAAGGTATGTTGGCCAATGTGAGGTCAAAATTTACATAGCCAAGATAAAGCAAGCATGGTTTACTTGTGCCTTAATGTGACATACAGCATTTTGTCAGCGGTAAAGAAGACAGATTTGGGTGATGGGTAGTCAACGAGGGCGTAAGACGACCATGAGGCCGATCGACGGTGAGAGGAAATCGGGTATGAATCAACGGATGGTTGGAGTCGGTCTGCGAGCAGTGCTTTCATTTTGAAGTTGAAGTAAACACTACCAGAGTCGTGGAGACCCGCGAATGCTAACAATTCCCGGGGGCTTGAGCCACAGAGCCACAATTTCCACGCACGTAGTAAGATGGTGCAGAGATTGCGTTTTAACAAATTGAACTATATAGGTTAGGGAATTTTAAAAAAATAATAAACAAGAAGGTGGGAATTTTCAGTAAGAGAAGTGGTAAACAAAATGTGCTGGTATTATGCACAATAATCAATGTTTTGTTATGTTCCACGGATCAACAGAAATCTGCAAAAGGCCACAGACACAACAAGTTAGTGGTGTAACCAGCAACTAAAACTATATTAGTTCCACCGTATCAACACCATATATCCCATCCTAGCTACCCAACAGTCTACATAGAAAAAAAAGAATACTTCAAAACCATTATAAACATGACAAAACAACGTAACTCTTTATAAGACGACATGTAGTCAAGTTCTTCGCGATCCTATTATATTAACAAAAAGGTACGTACTGTAAGAAGATACTTCAATTTAGCGAATACAAAGCGCTCATCATCAAAGAACAACAAGGGCAATAATTATGTACAAAGGACTTCACTTCCTACTACAATAAAAAATAAAATTAAAATGGTATATCATTGTCATATAATCATGCCAATTAAACCTTACCAATCAACTCATACGTGTAATTCAATTTCAGGACCCACATAATCCAATAAAAAAAAAATTGCACATGACAAAAGCCTACCAGCGTTTTACGCGTTATTCGATAGCCCCTTATAGCAAGTAAGTTACAACGCGTGTGATTTAAACACTACAGAACGGCCATCTTAGAAGGAAGATCACTAAAGATATACAACGTGCATAATTGTACAGTCATTTCTCTACGAAGCGTGTACAAAAAATGAAAACTAAGGTGTTCTAACATTAATGTGGGAGACAAGACTCTACAAATTTTGACAGCATATTAAATTCAGTCATTAGTCTCAATTCCATCTCAACATAGGGTGAGCCTATTGTTAAACATACCTCCCAAGGATATCGTCGCGCGAAATTAAATATTGTACTTATGCATGACCTTATAAAACTAAGAATAACGTTTGACCAACTATAAAATATACCCATGTTGTGTTTAAGACCAGATATATACAGTGTGATAGAATATGGTGAGCTAAAAATCTATAACAAATTGTAAAAAATACAACATATATGCGTATAATAATTTCTAAAATCAAAATAATCATGTATTCATATATTATTCTTCATACAGCCTGGGATTTTGATGTCCACAAATGACCCATAATAACACAAATTAGTTTGGTTAAAAACTAAAAATCGCGTTTTAGGAGCTTGATCCCTTTGGTAATTGCTTAATTTAATACCTGGCAAACCCAACTCCCGAGGAAAGAAGAGAGCCGAGGTTCAAGGAGTCAGTCTGAGACATAGAGGCGCGTGAAAATAGAGATAGCCTAGATAATAAAAGGTTACCCGAAAATGAATTTAAAGAAAGCTGGTAGAGGCCGATTGAATGATAATACCATTAGCAGTATTACATGAGACGGACTCCATCGGCTTTCTACATTGTGTAGAGTCGTACTCGCGGCGGAAGGAGGATCTAGCCACTCGATTAATAATGGATTAATGGTGCACAAAGCTGAAAAAGGAGTAATGCGCGAAAGAGAATTATAGCTGTGAAGTAAATTCTCAGAATTAAACGCTTGTTGTCTGCAGAGGCTAGTGCAATAAACGTATCTAGGCGGAACCGCCAAAAGACTAGCGGTTATTTGTAGGACGGAGATCCAGTTGGTGTATGGATGTGAAAACGTATTTTTGGATTAGGTGAGGATTGAGCGAAAATGCCAAAGTAGCGTTTAATGTAGTGAAGTTTGACAGACATGTGAGGCGAATGGATGCTGAGTAGATTTCGTGGTCGTGAGTTATTGAAGAGTGGAGGAGAGTAGTACGGCCCGTCGTCGGATATTAGGGTTTTCTGAGGATATATCAAGGGAGCAATCCAAGTTCCCCTTGGAATATGAAACAATATTATGCCCTTATTACACATGTAAACTTTAGGTATGCGAATTAGACAAAGATATTAATTCGAACAAATGAATCAAGGAATATATTTGCAAAATGTAACAATATAATCAAATGCCACAATTAAGTGTCTAGGAAATAACAAATTAAATAAAGTAGTCGTGCACTACTACGCAGAAGTGAAGTGGCGTAATACGCTCAAAGCATTGACATAGTATTAACGCACGTAAGACTCAATAGATTCATATGTTAGCGGCTATTCAAATTAAAAGCGCATAAATTCACTCCTAAGTTAACCGATTCAAAAAAAGCAAAAGTCTGCTCACAAGTAACATCTTGAGATACAGTACGAGGGCAACAATACAACTAACTACTGTATTTAGTAATTATCTGACAAGGCTTCAAACTTGACTCTCAAGATCAAGATGAAGGAAATTTATATTTTTTTTACTGTATTCCATAAAATATTCAATTACTAAACAAATGAGAGAAAAGATTTTAATTCGGGGTAATAATTTACATTTTACAGTACTAAATTATGAAATTATCGATACTCATCATAATTGATTATCACACGGAAAAATAGTAATTTCCTAAACTGACAGCAACTACCATCATCTTCACGCAAATAACCATAGTGTATTTAGTTGAGTTCCTTAGGTGATGATTTCTACTCCATCTAAGGAATTTTTTTAGTATGGATTTCAATGCATTCCGACACAGTGTATAATAGATTATTAGTTCTTAACAGCTAATATAGATGTTGATAATTCTACTATATATTATTACTGCATAACATAGTATATATCACTTGCGTATTATAGAACATTTC
The DNA here is from genome assembly GCA_008642245.1 of Bassia scoparia. NCBI lineage: Eukaryota > Viridiplantae > Streptophyta > Magnoliopsida > Caryophyllales > Amaranthaceae > Bassia > Bassia scoparia. The sequence continues at coordinate 19,444 of SNQN01001925.1, forward strand.
AGCCACAAATAAGTAAATTTCGTATCGAAAAACAATAATTTATACAAACATATATACATTCTAGAAATATATAAATGTTAATGAAATTTTATAATTATACTATCTCGATAAGCCAGAGTGAAAACAATGCAACTATAAAAAATGGTGTGCAAAAATTCGAAGCACTAGATTTTCGACAAACACAACAATTAACATCTATAAAAAACAATCTCATGCATCAATTTCACGGACGAAGCACTAAAACAAAAAAAAATTAATAAAATAAAGCTGCACGACACATCTGACATTGAAAAACAAAAAGCATGAAAATCGCCAGTATATTAAACTTGTTTGAAAACCTATTGAGATTTCTCGAGAGAAAGACCGGAAGGAAAATATTATTTTTGCCCTCGTATTGGAACCTTTGATTTGCACTGAATTGCATTCGAAGGTGTAGACTTCACAAGTACTAATGATCATCGAAGACAGATTTACATTTCGAAGTGTCAAGTTGAACTGATGCTCCAATTTTCAGTTCCATATGTCGAATTATTTGCCCGGCCAATTTGTTGGATCATTTTTTTAGAATATCAAGCAAGAAATCATCCAGATTTTTCCATTAATGACAATCATTTCGAAGTAGAGGACATTAGTCATGTATTTCACCGTATATTTACCAAGGCTTGTATTCTGAACCAGAATAAAGTTAGCCTCACGCACTGTTGACATTAAAACAAAGATAACTGAGATACAAAAACTCATCATCTCTAGTAGTAAGTAACAAAGTAGATCCTAAATATACACTCATTCAGGGACCAACGATACGTAATACAGGTATAAGCAACTGCATAACGAGACCAGTTTATGCTGCAGACCCATTAGTTAACGCCTTTTCCCGCCGACGACGTGATAGGTTTAATACCTCTAACGCGTCACATATACATTAGAGGCGACGCGATTAAGTTAATACATCTAACGCGTCACATTTACATTAGAGGCCGATACGATAGTTAATACATTAACGCGTCAATATTACATTAGAGGCGACGCGCGATAGCCCCTTTATGCGTCGCAATTACATAGAAGCGATTGCAATAGCTTAAGAACGCCGTATATTAGCATAAACAATGCCAGACGACCAAGAGTTAGGTGTTATAACACTACCTAAACGGCTGTACCCATTATCTAGCCTCGCGCCGATGCGTGACGCCCCCGATGTATAGGCCTTCTTAATGTGACATTCCTATCCGTGCCGGGATAAAGATTAAATACCCCTCCTACAAGCGAACCGACCGGTAAAGAGTCGCGAAACGTTATACATTCTATACGTGTCAATATATGGTACACTTAGAGGGCGAGACGCGAAGATATTGATTTCAAATATATCAATCTGTCCCATATTTATTTAGAGACTACCAGAATATGGTTATAAAATCTTTGAGAATCGCGAAGTCATTCATATTCACTAGTGGCGAGCGCGAAGAATTCCCTACAGGACCCCGGGGATTAACATAAATCTAACGCATCAAATCACATTAAAGGTACGTTGAATAGGTTTTGGTCTAAACGCGTCATATATTACTTAGAGGCCGACGCGATAGGTTTTAAACACTACCGCACGTGTCATATATTATTTTAGAGGCGCGGATAGGTTAATGTCTAACGCGTCATAATAATACATAAAGAGTGCTGACGCTACGAACTCATTAGTAGCCGTTGAGAGAAATAATTCCCAAAGTACCTCGTATATGATTTTAGAGGCGGAGCAATTAGGTTATGTCTACAGGCATTCGATTAATTATATAAGAGCGAACGCGAACTGTGCTAGTGAGTCCCGGAGAGGACTGTGACGCGGATGTAGCGGTGAGGTTATATGCGAAGATTGCACCTCCAAGCCCGAAAGATGTGTTTGCTTTGACCTCTTAGGGTAATAATATGCCGACACGAAAACTTTATGTGTCGCCCCATTACCTAAAATGTTGCGACCCAGTGATAGGGGTTCGTATCAAAACATTTATGTCCCTCTCAAGATCTATTCGTGATGGTTCGTGCTTGTCGTTCTGAATATTAAACTTCAAAAGAGGGCGACAACAGTTACGACCCGAGAAGCGACGCGGTGTGCTTGACTAGCTTTTATGCGTGACGTTTCATATTTTTACCACGTGTTTCGATAGCAGGTAAATTCGTAGAGACCCGGTGTGATGTAAGTGTTAGCGGTGCTGTTTCTATTTGCTGTCTGATGGTGAAATAGATTAATACGTCCCTTAGTTCAGTTGTTTACATTCAATTTCACACTAGTTATTTAGATTCAGTGAGTAAAGCTTGCCGAAAAAAGGTAACAAGAGAATTGACTCAGAGTAAAGAGTTTAGATAATAACATAGATAGTCTCGTGAAGTAATTGATGGTCTAAAAGATAGGTATAACCGTAAGGGAAATAAGAGAAAATCGGTACGAACCACTCGAAAAGATGTTGTCCTTTGTATGATTATGAAAAATATTTGAGGAAATAATATACTAGGTATGAAAGTAATTAAATCGGGTAGACCCTGGAATAGTAATATTTGTGCCTTGATATTCCTGTAGCCATGGAGAGATAACGTGACCTGTTAAGATCAAGGTATGGGAAATATCATGAAGTCCCGAGGATTGCAAAAATTCTCATAAATGACTGAGCAGTCCAGAATAAATAAAACAGCGTAAAAAATATGGAAGTTTAACAATCTGTTATTTCGTGCTTAAATAGTTTTGGAACACTATTGAGAGAAAATCTCTTTCCCCAAAACACTCGATGTGTGAAAGGAGAACATAAGTTTGTGAAGATGGAACACCCCCAACTATATGTATAGAATAACCATGATAGAGAGAAGATCCGATCCGACCTTAGTAATGACGTAAGAGCATATAAGCGTCCCTAATAGTAATTTAATTAATCCGACCTGTAAGACATCTTCACGTAGGGTGACAGTCAATGAATAAAGGAGCCCCTAGCCTTTCGTGTGACATGGTGTGTACACCCTGACCAAAACATCGTTGTTAATGTGCAAATTTGGTTCACATATTGATGCTTAGTGACCAGACCCCACGAATTTTTTATCGCAATCTCGATGAAAAGTTATACCCTTTGAATATTGCTCGAATACAGCCAACTTTCCATGCACTTTTTAACCTTAATGATATGTGTTTTATTGCAATGGCATATATTAGTAAAGGTTTAAAACAAGAATCTAACGCTTTTCTAACTAGAGAGTCTAATTTCTTTATGCCAAGATTATTGACCTCATAGGATAACATATTAAGCATAATCTAATAACATAAAATTCAATAAAACCAAGAGATCAATAACTGCCTTTTGGATTGCCCGGAGTCCCACTACTCAGCCACGCACCCGATTCTACCCACACGCCCCCCATTTCACGAGACCCCACATACAAACCGCGTATTCTCCCACGTCTCACCAGCATTGCATGCGATAGCAGCCCGCCACCCCCCAGCACTGAGAAAGGTGTCACCGCTTGCGGTGTCGCACCCATATAACTCAGGCGATTCGCAGCTCATCACCACCACACCTCTTCCTCCATCTGGTGCTGATGTAGATCTCGCCCTAGATTCTAGGTTTCCAAACTTTCTAAGTTCAAAACCGTGAGCCTTACCACATGCCTTCGATGAGTCTATTCTCAGGGATCGTGGAAAATCTAACATCAGGGGCTTTGAGGGTTCGTAATTAGTTTGTATGAGAGTTTAGTGATGCAAAGATTCCAATACGCCGTATTTTAGCGTGAGATGTATATTATTATCAGAGATGCTGAGGTTGTCAGTATGAGAATAATCGACTCATCCCGTCGACAATTATATGACGTATGGTGATATGATTTTGTTAGGTAGTCTATGGGCTTTGGCTTGCTTGTTGAATTTTCTGTTTGATGAGTGGGTTGAGTTTTGATAGTGTAGTGAGGATTGGTGATTTCGAGTCTGCTGCCCAAATCTAGTAACTTGAGCTGAGAATGCTTGCAACATGAGGAGAAGACATGGAGGAAATGCCGTAGTGGGAGGTCCGTTAGCAGGTTGGAGAATGGTGTGTTTGCGAGTTGTGAGGGGGTTGTAATAGGCGGCGGCAAATGCAGAAGAGATAAGGTAGGGCTCAGGGATATTGGTTTCGGGATGATGATTTGAGTGGCACGGAGCCGGGCAAGGCGTGGCCAACCGCAGGGTGTGTAGTGTCTTTTTTGTGAGATGCTCGTACATTTGTGGTGGATACTACATTTGATGAAAAATGTGCACTGACATCAGCTAAACCTAAGACTAAGAACCTATGTGAAATGTTAGTTTAATAAGATGTCTGTAGTGGTATGGACGAACCACCATGAATCGGATTGATCTAAGTAAGAAAATGGAGCCACCATTGTTCCATAAGGACCGTCATTGTGACCATAATATGCCGATAAGAAGAGACCATAACAAGGTAAAAGTATTCTAAAACCATAGACTTCAATATTACTACTCAAATGTGCAATCATAGGATTATTTAGTATGAAGAGCTAATAAATGGAGATTTTTAAAGAACAAATAGAATAAATCGAGCAAGAAGAATTATAATTGTAATGAATAAGGATATCATGGGGTACAAAAGATAAGATTGGTGTGCACAATTAATATGATAGAAATCACAGTTTCTTTTTTCTTGCTTAGTTAGGTCTACCAGCTAGTGGGTTGTCCAAAAATTCAAATCGATCACATCACAAAGTATATTATTGATAACTAATATTATTATTTTTTGCTAAGCAACTACGCGAAATTAATTTAAAAATCTTTTCTTCATAGAGAAGAGGAAAACTTAATCTTATTCTAGAATAAACTTGTTTATTATGGCTACTGAGAGCGAATTAAGCGAACTGATATCCTAAAACTATACCCAGATAAATAAATATTAATTAATGATATATTTATTGTGATAACGCATATTAATAAATTTAAAATTGAATTATATATCGACCTACATCGTACACGAGAAGATTCACTAACGATATAAAATAAACCATAAAATTACTCACTGGGTCGTTCGTAAATTTGCGCTAAATCTTTCATGATTCAGTGTAGACCATCTAGTCACTCTCTCGTCGTGCTCGTTGTTATAAGCAACATATCTTATAAACACAATTCTACGGACTTATTGTTCACCCATGATAGACTCTTCACGTACATCTACATGTTCCTTATCAGTACAACAGTACACTTTATATCCCAGCTAAAGCTTGGGCGAATTTTCCTTTGTTCTCCAAAATACTCTTATAATTGGATGATTACCAGAACCAAATTACCGCCTGGTATACCATCATTTTGCTGTAGAAGTTCGAAAACCGTGTGTTAATATCGAAGCAATCAACATTGTTTAGATAATCGAATGCAACAATCTAGTATGGAGCTTCTTTGTATTAGCCCGAATAAATCTTTCGTCCCGGTACTCCACTGTACTACCATGTTTGATGATCCATTCTTCAACCAATTGAGAAATCTGACTATTAAAATCGACATTACGAAGAAGAGAAATGACTAAAAAACTGCATTAAAACTTCTGATATAATATTCAGTATAAAAAGACCAAGCAATTTATGATAACCTAATCTTATTCTTATCTTAATCTTTATTTCATTAAATATCTTGAATAAAAGATTTCTGCTTGCTTCTAGATTGTTAGTAATATTATTTTGAGGGGAAAATCTTAGATATGTTAAGAGTTAGAATTGAATTTGAATAACAATTTTTTTTTGCAATAAAGAATAACAATTCTTTTGTTTATTGTTATCCAGTCAATATATAAACTGCTCTAAAAGAATCATTATAAAGGTGTGTTTTATTTTTATATAAAAAAACTATAAGAGTTTCTCTTGAATTGATTTTTCTATAACCAATCATCGAAATGAGCATTGACTAGCCAAAAAACATCACAGAAAAATCCCACGAATCTCCTAATAAATTTATACGTAAAAAGACAACTTTATAGATTGATTAAGCTTTATTATTTCTTACTCAATCTAATTCCAGTTATTTTCTTAAATTGGTAGAATGGGTTTAATATATTAAATTGTTATTAATTAATTAGCGATTTATTTCGATAAACACTCCTATATAATCATTATCCGATGTATTGTAATTTCCTAACGGCTTTACCTTCTAATACCCGATCCCCCTACATATATATTAAATAGATTATTATTATTAATTTTAGATATCCGATAATATCACTTAGTAATAATTTAATATATTATTATATTATTATATATTATTATTATTATATTCTTGTAGTTATTCGATTATTAGTATATTCGTGATTCATATCTATATATTATATGTAATATTTAATTAATCATTGATTAATGTGCGAGCATATGTATTTATGCAATCAGATGTACAAATAATTTATGTGCAATCAAGCATATAGTTGACTCTTATATCAAGTATTATAGTACCCTATATCAATATAGACTCATTTCGTTTTACTTCAAAATGTTAGTGATTAATAAAATATAATAATTCACTACCGAGGAAATACGATTACTATATTAACCAAAATCACGTATAATCGATGGGTTACAGTAAATATTGATAATACACGGCATCGAAAGTTAGCATGGATAAACTTTGTACTATTATATTATTATTATTCCAATTCAATTCCTATTCTAGAATTACAACCAACAACCCAATTATTTACGTCAAACACCTCTATTATTAAGGTACGTAGCATTGCTTAAATAAGAAATATTATTCCATATCATTATCTAATGATAAGATATTATCCTTATGGATTATAAATTTGATCCGTTCAATCTAAATAAATAAAAAACAATGATTATTATTAGATTAATTAACGATTATCAACGATTTATCAATTTCAAGATAGTTCATTGTGAGGTAGGAGTCAATCTTACCTAACCGAATATACATAACCGATCTTAATATACAGATATATATAAGGTGAGCTTATTTCCGACCTATAATATTGTGGTATAATAGTTATAACTCCAAACTATTCTAATAATCGGTATGCAGCTCTGATCATTTCATGCATTCTTAACCCCCGAATAAAAAATCCCCTCTCTACTTGGACACTTTTCTCTAACATAATAACGCGATAAAAAACTTTTAAATAGCCTGCCCGCAGAACCATCTCATTTACATTACTCAAACGATTGTTTCACCCAAATATGGATGCGCTTTTTTCAATCCTCGACTGGAAACTCTCAACGCGAAATCTATCATTGACAGCAGAATAATACCCGAGCTTCCCATCTCATGGCTCCAGTCTCTAATGATTCATCTTGAGCGATTTTCAATGTTGATGAAGTTCTTAACACAACGTGATATTTCATCCCAAGCGTGGATTCCTACGACCGGAGCCATACACAAACACCGTGGAGAGGTAATATGGTTTTGGCTTTTTTAGTTATCTGTGGCGCTTCGCTCTTCATCTATGAATTCACGAATCCAATTGAACTCACATGAATACATCAGAGAAGTAGTAATAATACAGAAAGAAATAACAGGCAAACCAAAAGAAATGTGAAGGTAAAATACATGGATTAAGCTTATAAAGGACCCCAGACAAGGATGCAAGTTAATGATAGATATAATAGATATTAGATGTACAGCTAATATAATGTTGAATTTCAATACATAAATAAAAACGAGACTTCAATTAATAGTAATTGTTCAATAATTTTTCAACTTATATTTAATTTTATGATGATTTTATTTTTATCTCATAAAATAAACAAGACTTAATGTGCAAAAATCAAGACTAGATTTTCGGAAAGACAACAATAAATCTATAAAAAAAATCTCATGCATCAATTTCACGGAGCACTAAAACAATAAAAAATAAAAATAAAGCTGCACGCATCGCGTGCATAAAAGACTAGTACTAATGAAAAGAACAGTGGTAATATGCCCGCCATATGTTTTTGGCAATTTGTATCATTTATTTTAGAACAAAAGAATCGATTTTACAAATGAAACAATAAGTAGCAGATTCACCGTATATTACCAACTTATTGCATCAATTGTAGAATGGACATTAAAAAAATAATACAAAATCCTTTATATCTTGTAGTGATATCACAGGGACACGATAGGTTAATACATATAATGCATCGCATATTACATTAGAGGCGACGTGATAGGTTAATACCTCTAACGCGTCACATATTACATTAGAGGCGACGCGATAAGTTAATACATCTAACGCGTCACATTTTACATTAGAGGCGATACGATAGGTTAATACATTTAACGCGTCACATATTACATTAGAGGCGACGCGATAGCTTTATGCGTCGCATATTACATTAGAAGCGATGCAATAGCTTTAAGCGCCGTATATTACATTAAAGGCGACGCAATAGGTTAAAACACCTAACGCGTCCCATATTACATTAGAGGTGACGCGATAGGTTAATACACCTAACGCATAATATATTACATTAGCGGCGACGCGATAGGTTATATCTAACGTGTCATATATTACATTAGAGGCGACGCAATAGATTAATATATCTAATGTGTCATATATTATTTTAGAGGCGACGCGATAGGTTATAAATCTAATGCGTCATATATTACACTAGAGGCGACGCGATAGGTTAACATATCTAACGCATCACATATCACATTAAAGGTGACGTGATAGGTTTTGTCTAACGCGTCATATATTACATTAGAGGCGACGCGATAGGTTAACATATCGCACGTGTCATATATTATTTTAGAGGCGACGCGATAGGTTATGTCTAACGCGTCATATATTACATAAGAGGCGACGCGATAGGTTAACATATTTAAAGTGTCATATATTGTTTTAGAGGCGACGCAATAGGTTATGTCTAAGGCATCATATATTATATAAGAGGCGACGCGATAGGTTTAGAGGCGACGCGATAGGTTATATCTAATGCATCGCCTCTTATATAATATGCGACACGAAAACTTTATGTGTCGCCTATTACCTAAAAGGCGACGTGATAGGTTCTATCAAAATTATTCTCAACTCTATCGTGTCCAATATTATCAAAAGAAGCGACGCGATAGCTTTATGCGTCGCATATTTTACACGTGCGATGCATTAGGGGTGGTGTGTTAGGTGTTTTTTTTGTAGTGGTGGAATAATTAATACTCCCTTAGTTTTTTAGTTGTTACATTCCAATTTGACACGGTATTTTAGAGTTGAGTAAATTGGGTAAAAGAATTGAGTAAGTTAGATAAAAGAGTTGAGTAAATTAGGTAAAAGAGTTAAGTAAGATAAACGAATAAATGTGCGGATGAAAATATTTGGGAAATAATAAATATATAATTTAGGGAATGTGTAATGAATGTTGAAATTAGGAAAGAATAATTCATTAATGTGAGCGTAAATAAAAAAGGTAAAAAAGTAAAAAGTTATTTTTAAATTAGTTTTGGAACACTTATTTGAAAACATCCCAAAATAGAAAATGGAACAACTAATAAAAAAACATATGGAGTAAGTCATTAGTAATGAGTTATAAGCTATAATTAATACGTAACTAGTAGTAAATAAAAGGGTTTTTCTACATTGTACCCCTGAAAAAACGCGTTTTCTACAATATACCCCCATTTTTTTACCCTTCTTAATATACCCTTGAATTTCGAAAACCTTCCACATTATAACCTTAATGATTTTATTTAACAAAAATAAGCTTAAACTAGGGTTAATTTTTATTTTTTTTTAACATAAATTAAAAACAAAATTTCAAAATAACAAAACAACCAGTCCCACTACACCACCACACTACCACTACAACACTACAACCACCATCCCCACTCCACCACTGCAACACCGCCACTGCACTAGAATGCACCGCCGTCGCACCAAAACTCACTTCCACTACACCACCACCCCCCCCCCCTTTCGAAACCCCTAAATCATTTCCAAACTCAATTCAAAACCCTTAAATCCTAAATCAGTTCGAAAATCAACTCAGGGCTTTGATTCGTTTGTAGTTTAATTGCAAAATAGTATTTTCAATTGTATTTTTCGAATTAGTCTAGGGTTCGAATTGTGAAATTAGGGTTGATTTTTTTTCGTGAATTTCGGGGTTTTGATTTGGGGTGTTCGCGCGTGGTGGGAGGTTCGTGAGGGTGGTGGGAGAAGTGGTGGTTTGCGAGGTTGTGAGGGTAATAGGCGGCGGCGGTGGTGGTTTCGGGATGATTAGGGGTGGGGTGGGTGGTTGTTTTAATTATTTATTCTTTTGAAAAAAAATAACCTTAACCATGTGTGGTTAAGTTTYACCATGAAGATTATAATGTAGAATGGCTATATAATTCAGGGGTATAATAAGAAGGGTAAAAAAAATGGGAGCATATTGTAGAAAACGCGTTTTTTCAGGGGTACCGTGTAGAAAAACTTTAAATTAAAAAAAGTGAGATATTATTAGCAATAAATTATAAACAATAAAAGATAAAAAAAAAAGTGGATTGAGAATATTAATGCCCTTTATAGTAATTTTACACCATAGCAACTAACAACCAACAACTGAAATTACCAAACATGCGTTTACACAACAAGAAAATTGGCTTCGGCCGACCATAGTTATCGAARGAAAATCGATCGGTAACAAGGGTTACCAATCGAAAATCGGTCGGTAAGCGGTGTTGGAATCAGAATCGTCGGTTATCCAAAAATTACCGACTGATATTCGGTCGGTAAGGTTTTATCGGTCGGTAATACCGACAGATTTGAGGTCGGTCGGTTACCTTTTTTTCCCTCAAAAAAATGGAGGGTCATGGAGGGTTTACCGACCGATTTGTGGTCGATCGGTAAACCCTCCATGGATTTTTTTTTTCGAAATTTCAAATGCCTTTACCGACCGATTATTCGGTCGGTAAATATGGTTTTTTTTTTGGCTTTCAATAAATATAAAAAGAATTATAAAAATAAACCAATTAATAATATATTAATATAAAACAGGTTAAGCATGCAAAATAAAATTGTATATTTAATATAAATAATTCACAATACACAAGATCAACCCATTTTAAGTTTCAAAATTTTCAAGTGAAAATGTAACAAATAAAAACGTACAATTAATAAATGGTAAACTAA
>SNQN01001925.1:40956-60286 GCA_008642245.1 Bassia scoparia
CAACAGGCCAAGGCTAAATATTGCTTCATTATTCTATCATTAATTAATTTCAATACATAAACATAAGCTCTACTTATTTCTTCCCAGCTTGCCTGGATTTTTATTTACAGCTACTCACTGATTCCTAAACTCAGACTTTAAAACAATAAGTATGCTTGCTCGGCACGAATATTAAAATAATGCAGAGTTAAACCTGTGACTGAGCCAGGTGGTTCAGTGAAAAAATCGGAGCCTATAAAATTAAGATTAGTGAATTAGTCGTATCATTTTAAGGAATTAGGTTCTTGTAATGACAACTGGTTGATTAGATAATTGTCTTGCAGAATAATGTTATTCTAATTAAAGCTCCTTTTGCTTTAATAGGTATCCTTATTTCCTCGGTGAGAAAGAAAATGCAAAAATACAATCAAACAGGCAGTGGATCAGGCACTCAGCAAAGCCTCGGAAAAAAATTGAGCAGGGAGTTGGTGCACCTGAATCAGCTGATTCACGATGGTGTCAAGCTGCAAGAGAGAAGATCCAAGTTGCAGAATACCAAACATTCGCATTTCCCAAAAAAATTGAACATGAGCTAATATCAATTTCAATAACTTCACATTAAAATCATAAATTTACCTGAATGTGATGTAATCTCAGTGTCTTTCTATGTATTCACGAAGCTGCAAGTTCCAATTTGAAAATCATCAATAAAAATACAAAATTAGAGTCGCATTCAAAATACAATTAGACAGGTGATTTCATCGTTGTTATATTTGAATTAAGAATTAGCTAGATCAATGAATTATCCCACTTTTCCTTCAGGAAAAGACCGACATTGGTGAAGTTAAAGTAAAACAATGGTAAGTTGTAAACACCCAATAAGTAGCAATGAACAAATAGCACACCAATTTCTCGAGAATTTTCTTTCACATTTCTTTAGTGCAACCTCATTTCAATTAAAATGCAAGAGCCATGAACAAATCCATATCACCTGTGATACATCAAGTTTTAGTCGGACAAGGGTGATTTCGGTAATTTATAATAAGTTAGAAATTAACAATTTTAAGAAGTTTCTAGAGTTTCCTAAGGTTAATTTATCTATAAATATAGCCKAGTAGTGAGGGGTGCAGCCATGAAGATAATTGATGAATGAAAATGTGTTTTGTACTGTATATTTTTGTTAGGCATTAGTGTAGTGTTCCATTGCAACCCATTTTCCATTTTCTGTCTTTCCTTACTTGTTAGCCATAGCTTCCTTTTGCCCACTTAAAGCTTGAATCTGTAATGTTTAAGTGCCTTGTTTGCTGCCTGGAAAACCAGTCTATAACATAACCAAAATAATTTATCAAACTCCCTTTCCTATTTGCTTTCTCCTTATTTCCCTTTCCTTATTCCTTTCTCTTTCAGTATTACTACTACCAAACAGTCTCTTAGAAACCTAGATATGAGTAAAGAAGTAAATTTGTAGCCCAAAGTCAAAGTGACATGATCATTGTCATAGRGAAACATTATGGTAGAAAATTTTGCCTCAACCATATAATAGTGCAAATAAGCCATAAATATTAAATATTTAATACGAAGTATATGTAGATAATGGTATATTATTCTTGCTGCACCAATATAAAGCAAGTTCTATTTCAATTAAAGGCGTAGGAAGGTACCTAAACTCATTTGTGCTTGTAWGAAAAAGCACGCTTAAGCCCAAGGCGTGATGGGTTAAGCGCCTTTTTGGGTCTAGGTGAAATAGGCCCACTAAGGTGCACCAAAAAGTGCACATAAGTTCCTTTTCTCCCAGATTTATTTTTTTTTACTTTTCATAAAAACGCCTCACTTTTTTTATGCGCCTCAAACCTTTTTGTATAATAAGTGTTTGTCTTACCTATAGAGGATCATGACAAGGTAAGGACAGTGATATTGGCGCTTCTTTGGTTGACCTAGAGATATATTGGAACTCGGTAGTGAAAGCTATTTAGCTTTAAAATAAGGGCTTGTTAATTAATTAAGTCATATATATAATATAATATATATATGAGTTGTGTCCACTAAAAACCTTACTTTTGGAAACTGAAAAAAAACTTTTTGTGATTTAGGACATCTTACATATACAAATTTAGGGACATTTTTCGATTAGACAGTTTGTGCATACAATTAGGAATTTTTACGATTTAGGACATTTTGTGATTTAGGACATTTGCATTACAATTTAGGACATTTGGTCCGATTTAGGACATTATGTGCAGTACAATTTTTAACGACATTTATACGAGTAAACATTTTAGCGATTTAAGATTTTGCGCATATAATTAGTGACATTTTCGCGTATAATTTAAAATTTTGTCGTTAAGACATTTGCATAAATTTATTTAGGACATTTTTATAATGTCAATACATTAATTTCAAGTCATTTTTAACAATTAGAAATTTGGATAAAATTAGGATATTTATTTTATATAAATATATTTCTCTCTCCTCCCACCCAAACCACACTCAAGTCACTCACTGTTAACACTACCACCACACCCCACACGCCAACACCACCACCGCCGCCACTCGGCCGCACCGCTCCCACACCCAAACACCACCGTCGCCAACCTGCGACCGCACAAGGTCAACCCCACCAGCCATGCTGCTCCCGCGCTGCACCAAAACCACAAACACCAACACTGAACCCACGCAAAACCACCACACCCTCAATCGCAACCACCCAAAGCCGACACCGACGACCAACCAACCACAACTCCACACAAACCTCATTCCAACAGAAATCGAAACAACCACCCCACAAAAACCCTAACCAATTGATGTGAAAACTTGGAATGGGGTTTCGGTGCGCGTGGTTGTTCTCTTGCGAGCTATATGGCGGGACTTGGGTGATTCGAGGTGCGAGCTGGGTTGTGGTACGATTGTGTGGAGTGGCTCGCCGTTTCTGGCATCGGGGGATATGGTGGAGGGGTCGGCTGCGTGGGAGGCTGAAGGTGTGTGATGTGCGGTGGTTGACAGAATGGATGCGGCGATTGGAGCTTTGTGGGAGCCGACAGTGAGAGCGGTGGTGGTGGGCGCCAACGGTGGTTAAGACGAATGAGTAGTAATGCAGCGATGAAGGTGGTGCTCAGCATCAGAGTGAGCGAGGGGCTGGGGAAGAGCAAAGAGAGGGTGGGGGAGAGAGAACTGATGAAAAACGAAGTGAAGAGAGGAGAGGTGATGAGAGATGTTATGTTTAAAAATTATATTATGGCAAATCAAATCAAAGATGTGATTCAATTTTAAAGATCAACGTTTGATTGCAGGTTTTTAGTTTTCACAAAATCATAGTTTTCACATAATCCTCTTCCTATAGTAATTCTATATATATAATATATATATATAATATACCATATATTGAAAGCTAAAACAATGCTCGACCAATTGATTGTGTGAAATTTTTAACTAAAAACCTTTAAATCTCAACCATCATTTTTTAGAAATTAAACTCAATCCTTGAACTAATTTGTCATCAAATCATACAATGACTCAGCATGTCACGGTCAAGCCAATAGCCAGCGTAAGCCGTCCACGATTACGTCGCATGTGCAGCACCCCAGCACGTTAGCATGAAGATCGCGCTCAGTTGATTGGCACCGACGTGCATGCTGACGTGTTTGCCGAGTGTCACGCATGCATGGTCAGCGTAGGCTGATGTGGCGCTGATGCCGTCGCATGTCACGTCAGCATTGACGTGACGTGTTATGCGACATGGCCCTCGGTGCTGACGTGCGTGGCTGACGTTTGGCAGCCAAGCATCATGCCACGTCACGCCAACACTGACGTGACATGCTGACGTGCCCGGTGACGTGGCCATGCTTCGGGAAAGTCCTAAAAAATCGTAAAAATGTCCTAAATCTGTATGCACAAATGTCCTAAATTCGAAAAATTATCCTAAATTGTATATGTAAACTTACATCACAAATGTCTAAATCGAAAAATGTCCTAAATTATATCACAAGTCCTAAAATTCAAAATGTCCAATCAATAAAAATGATGTCTCAGTTCTTACGTTTTCAAGTAGTTTTAGTGGATCCTAACTTCACTCTTCTCTCTCTCTCTCTCTCTCTCTCTCTCCTCTATATATATTATATATATATATATTATATACTGTGTTCTATGTGCAGACATAATTGTCTATGCCTAACTCGGCTAAATTTTCATTGCCTCAGAATTAAAAGTACTTAGCGGTGCTTAGGTGGCCAAACTGGTTGAGGGAAAGTGTGGCAAGGATATGAAAAATAGAACAAAAAGTACAGAAAAAAAGCCATTCTTTGAAATGTATATAGAACCAATATATATCATGGTCCTTTATTATTTATTGCAATGGATGCGCTAGAAAAAGCTTAGAAATTTAGCTCTTCCCAACATTTCATCTTTGCTTGAACAAAATTTTCCTTGACATAATGCCTACACTTTGTTTTTCCAGATACTTGGCAACTGCATCATCTGATCACACAGTCAAGATATGGAATGTAGATAATCGTTTCACATTGGAGAAGACTTTATCTGGTAATTGACAGCTCCTATCYTACCTACGATTAACTGATGATGCTTTTCCTTTATGTATTTACAGTGGCTATGCTTGGTTTCTTTCCAGGGCACGAACGGTGGGTTTGGGACTGTGTTTTTTCTGTAGATGGTGCATATCTCATTACAGGTCAGTTTTCCGATCCTTTGAAATAATCATCTAGTTTGTGTTAATATGGCTAGTGTATTGGCTTAATGTGAACAAGGATAGCTTTTGTTTCAGCGTTTCTATTGCCATGATTTATAAGTTGCTATTGCCCTGGTACTAATGTTGTAATATTCAGAACTAATTGTTCATAGTCTCATGAAGTAAATTATTTTTCCATAAAGTTTTGAGGTCAACAAAGATTGATTGGTCGGGYTAGAGGTTGGCAGACTAATTAATGAAACAGCTAGTGTGAGTGCAGTGTACCATATCGCCCTATGTATGCATGTACCGTATGATCTGTCAACATTATAACAAGTCTCATGTCATGATGTTAAAAACACCCTGACTATTGTTAGAAAGAATGATAAATCACCCCTCTACAACTACAAATCCCTTCTTACCTTTATAACTAACTAGTCACCCATAACCCTGATTAGTTAGTCGCACTAAAAATTAGTGGGATAGAAGTTTTTTGCATTAACGAAAATACCCAGCTTATTGTGTTGAAGGTTCAGAGRAGTTCATAAGGCAGGGTTGTGGTTACAAGCATAGATGGATGCTGTTARCTCTTCTGACCAAATATGTAACTTTCTTGAGGATATGCTAATTCTCTCTTGTTGATTGTGTTAGCTTCCTCGGATGGAACAGCAAAATTGTGGTCTGTGTCTAGTGGTGAGGTTATACAAACGTATCAAGGTCATCACAAAGCCGTTGTTTGCTGTGCCCTTAATGATGGAGCTGAAGTAACTGCCTGAGACATGTTTAAGCACTCTTATTGTCTCAATTAAATCAAGCATTCTTTGTGAATACATTTTGGTCGGTCTGTGTACATAGCATTTCTTCATAAAGTGACCCTTTAAAGAAAATCTTCATAAATTGTTGCACTGTAGTGTGCCTTGCAGACATTTGACTACGATTTTTTTWTTTTWATTTTTATTTTTTGCTCTTCGCTTTAACTTTTATCTTTTGTACACATTTTAAACCTGTGTTTTATGACGATGGTGAAGTTAGGCGTCTCACAATATATCTGCCATGATTTTTGATTGATTGCGAAATGTATGTACAGTCGCAATGTTGTAATAAACAGTTGTTGAATACAATTTATGATAATGAAGTCGTGTTGTTTCTAATTATGGGTTCTTCCTCTAGGAGTCTTTCAGTCCATTATTTGATGTAGATATAACCTACGAAGATTTTAATATTGTACTCTAGGAATCAATATTAAATTGTACTTGAACTTAGTTGACCTCAGTCAAACCTGAAATTGAGAGTAGCCTAACCTGGCAAAAATTAATGGGATGAGGCACACATAGCTAGAAAATCAAGCATGGCTTGATCGTCACTAGAGTGTTCAGGCATCAATAACTGCACAACCTTACCCATCAGCACAATCACTTGGCATCTCTATAAGCTCCCTTTAAGAATGGAGCTTGAAAAGAAATGACCCCAAATCAGAGAGGGAATGAAATGTTTTGGGCGATCTTGTTAGGTTCTGCTGAAGTTAGGTGCGACCAACATATAGGTAATAGGTCCAAACACTTAAGATCGAACATTTTTTACTGGCTAAAAGAGGGTTTTACAGCCCAGGTTTTGGTGTGTTTCAAAAATGTGATTTGAGTTGTTCAAATCTATGTAATTGGTGAAATGAAACCTTTAGTTGAACTCTTAGTTGGGTAACTTTCAAACAATTTCCCAGAAGCTGGTCATGGAAACCTATTCTGGGTAAAGAAGGTTGGGCTTTGATTTATTTGGCCGTAAGGGTCTCTACTAGGTGTCATTATTTGAGTTGAGATCTTCTCCGTATCCTCAATGATCTTTTTTCTAATCAATGATTGTGGATGTATGAAGGCCTGAAGGGTGTGTTCTTTTCAACTTATTTGAATTTATCTATCTGAACTTTTTGAATTATTTTGTGAGAGAAAAATAATGATTATATTATTAGTAATTATTGAAACTTATTGATACTTATAGAACTTATCCTAACTTATCAGAATTTATCTGAATTGTGTTACTCATGGGTACTGAAAATAAGGAGAGAACAGGCCCGAAGAGGAAATAGAGGGATTCGGGAATTTTATTTAATTATAAATTAGGTGCAAAATTTTAAGTTGAGAAATAAAGAAGAAAATGGAGAAAATGTCTATTCCATTAGAATAGATAATCCCTGCATGCTCTCCCAAGGCACGGATAGTTTGAATTCTAACGAAACAAGTTTCAAAACAATTATTTTCCCCAAAAATAATGCACTGCTTTTAATGCCCATGTGATTTAACAAATGCTAGTGATTTCTTTTCTACCTGGAAATGAAACGGATTGTCCATTGATAAACTAGATCTTCTTCATGGATTTCAAGTGGACTATTCATTTTTATACAGTAAATGAAACACTGTTATGTGACGGTTTTTGTGGTTTCTCTCTACGGATGATTCTAGATAAGTAATGAAAATACGGTCATGTAAAATTTTGTTAATTTAGCACTCTAGGTATGTAATTTGTATATTTTTTCAAGATAAAACTTTCAAAGTGTTGTCTAAAACAATGAAAATGAACATACTAGCAAATATTAGCGATGTTGGATTATAACAATTAGATTTGCTAGGTATACATTGAGGTTTGAATAATTGGATTGTGCTACTTGTTGTTGTACATGAAATCTTGAATACTATGGGCAAGGAATTGTAGAATATGTCGGCTCCCTGTTATTTGGCTGTCTTGAACTTTTTAAATGGGCAATGTAGTGTTGGGGCGATAATTCAACCTCCTCCATTTAGATACTTGCTCTATTAAACATAGTTTCAATTATTTATAGAATTCTGTTTTTAGGTTAAAAACTCTATTTATTTTTCTCTTGAACATTGTTCAAAGTCCACAATTTTAAAAGCGATCAAGTAAATGAAAAGAAGTACTTCCCCGTATAATTAAACGCAACAAATCAAATTCACGCATTTCGATGTTAAGATTTATAATGTAAATAAACAAATTATTCAAAAGAATTTTAACACAATGAAAAATGAAATTATAACTTTATTGTGTTAAATTATTTTATTAATTCGCTCATTTACATTGTTAATCTCAACCTCGAAGTACGTAAAATTTGATTTGTTGCGTTTATTATTACGGAGGAAATAAAACATTAATTTGAACAAGTCGTGTTCTCTTATAAGGTGTGAGGCTAATGTCCACTATTGTCGTATGACATAGAGTGGAAGCTGTGTTAAATTACATTTACTCGGAAAAATAAATGTTGAACTTTTTTTCTTGTGTAGCAGATTTCACTCTTGGTGCGACCTAGCATTGTTTCTTTATATTTATTTCTTGGTACATTAGTTCAGTTTAGTTCTTAACTTAATTTCTCCTCTCGTAAAATATTCGTTTAGTTAAGTTCAAGAAACAGGACCGTAATCCTTCTTTAAAACAATTCAACAACTCCATAGACTTCTCAAGTCTCAATACTCCATTTGCATAATGTAGATGTCACCATATAAACCATTCTTACATAGTTTACACATATTCCTCTCATTACTTCGTTATTGGAAAAAACACAGTACCAAGTAACTGTACTAATACTACTGTTGGATAAAATCTTTTTATAGGTATCACCAAATAGCCAAAACACAAGCCATCAAATATATTAGAGGCAAAACTGTCCCTCACCATCCAACGCAAGTCAAAGCATCCATGCAAAATGTACAATCAGTCCATTGCATTCCGCTTCACATCTGACCAATCACTTGTTCATTACACTTGCTTCTTCTCATTTGGCCCTTTTCTCTTTAATTTTCACCGCTTAATAATACAACTAGTAAAATTAGGATTCTCTTCTTTTTACGCAAACGCATCCAATATCTGAAACTCATTAAGGTCCGACTAATTCGAATTTGAGCCGATTCAGCCTTAATTGCAAGAAAAYCTCTCCAAACACATGCTTCTATGTATATTCTCAAGGCTCGAACTCGAGATATCTAGTTAAGTTAGAACAAATTCTTTACCAAACTTTACCTCGACATCTGATTAAGTAAAAGTTAGAACTCAGTGTTTTTCTTTCAAAGTATGTGAAATGTGCTACAAAATTGAGTAATCCGTACAACTGTAAATCAAATAATTCGGGGCCCCATTTACCCACCCACTGCACCTTATCCTTTCCTGTTATATAAACTACACCCAGTTCATATTTCATACTATTCTAATTTCTAAAGAGTAAAGTCACACTCATCTCTTCTCTCTCACACTGCTTTACTAAAACAAAACAAAAATACATTTATATATATATCTTCCTCATCTTCTGATTTATAACTAGCACAGCATCAGCTAGTTAGTTAACTAACTGTACTGTATTCCTTCCTTAACCCCAAAATCTTCCCCTTTTTAGCCTAAAAT
Organism: Bassia scoparia; assembly: GCA_008642245.1. Taxonomy (NCBI): domain Eukaryota; kingdom Viridiplantae; phylum Streptophyta; class Magnoliopsida; order Caryophyllales; family Amaranthaceae; genus Bassia; species Bassia scoparia. The sequence goes on from SNQN01001925.1 coordinate 50,012, forward strand.
TGAAAGATGATCACATGGCACGACCTTTARACCGTGCTAACAGCCATGGTGCCACTATACGTGGCCATGATATTAGCCTACGGCTCGGTCCGGTGGTGGAAGATCTTCTCACCGGACCAATGTTCCGGTATCAACCGGTTCGTGGCAATCTTCGCGGTGCCACTCCTTTCGTTCCATTTTATTTCTACAAACAATCCTTACGAAATGAACCTCCATTTTATAGCAGCCGACACTCTTCAGAAAATCATCATGTTAGTGCTCTTGGCGCTTTGGACTAACCTCACTCGAAACGGTAGTCTCGAGTGGATGATCACTATATTTTCGCTTTCGACGCTTCCTAACACCCTTGTCATGGGTATTCCGTTGCTCATTGCCATGTATGGACCGTATTCGGGGAGCTTGATGGTTCAGGTGGTGGTTCTGCAGTGTATTATATGGTACACTCTTCTGCTGTTTCTGTTTGAATACCGCGGTGCCAAGATTTTGATCACGGAGCAGTTCCCTGAGACTGCTGCATCGATCGTCTCGTTTAAGGTCGATTCGGATGTGGTGTCGTTAGACGGGCGGGATTTTTTGGAAACGGATGCGGAGATAGGTGATGATGGTAAACTTCATGTTAAAGTTCGGAAGTCGAATGCCTCTCGACGGTCTATGTCAGGAATGACACCAAGACCGTCGAATTTGACGGGAGCTGAGATTTATAGTCTCAGCTCCTCAAGAAACCCGACCCCTAGAGGGTCGAATTTCAATACKTCMGATTTTTATTCAATGATGGGTTACCAAGGATTCGGGGGTAGGCTCTCGAATTTCGGACCTGCAGAATTGTACTCTGTACAATCGTCCCGAGGGCCTACCCCTCGTCCTTCCAATTTTGAGGAGAACCCGAATTCTTCTCCRAGGTTCGGGTTTTACCCAAACCCGGCCCCGGCTTCAAATACAGTTGCCGGGGCTTATCCGGCGCCAAATCCGGAGCTTGTGAATGGTGGGAGCGGTGGCGCAAGTGTGAATAAGAGCGGTGGAAAGAATCAGATGCAGCAGGGCCCACAAAACAACAAGGGCAACACCAAAGCAAATTGAGCCATGATGCTAAAGAGCTTCACATGTTCGTGGGAGCTCAAGTGCTTCTCCTGTATCAGAGGTAGGTGGGCTCACGTCTTTGGAGCAATGATTTCGGAACTCCTGATCAATCTGGCCGCTTGATCAAGGTGCAAGGAAATCCGAATGTTAGTTAATGATCACCACAAAATGTTGAAACTAAAGGTATAATAAATGCACAACCACGTCACCAGTTGTATTATAATTCTAACAACGTATAGTATAATTAAATATATTTTTTAAAATGATACATACAGAGCCATTTTTGGCTGCAGGGGTGAGGAAGAGCGAGGTTTAACCCGTGAGGATTTTAGCCTTCACGGGGAGACGAGGAGAGGGAAAAGAAGGGCGATACCAATGGCGGCATTGAACAAGCGAGGTCGAGCTCCGCAGCGGAGCTCGACCCGAAAGCGCGACCGGGCGGCGGAATTAGAAGGCTCAAAACACATGCCGCCAGCAAGTGTAATGACAGGCTAATACTAATCATGGTTTGGAGGAAGCTAATTAGAACCCAAACACGTACTCCAGCTATCGGCCTAATTTGGTCTTGGTCTCTTTTCGGTAAGTTTAAATTGGACTACCAAAGAAAATTTAGCAAAGAAATAATGTTCTCCACTTTTTGGTTTTTGCCTTTTTGAAAAGTGTTTGCATGCTACTCCGTTGAATTTAACGGTTACTTATAATACACAAATCGTAGTGCTCTCACTCACAACATTTCATAACCATCTTCAAATTTATCTATTTTTCTATTTGAAAAATAGAATATATTTTTTTTCATTAATAAGTCATACGAATCTACTTCACATAGGTATGACACCAGTGATTATTATGTCATATAGTGCAATAAAGAAATAGCGAAAAAGGGTACTGTAAATCTGAAAGCCATTTTTGTCTGATACAAATTGTTTTATTTGTTGTAAATAAAATATTCTACTACAATTAAAGTTAGATGTTATGTGATGATGGATGATGATGATGAATGTTGGTGACAATTGATTGCAGGTGCATGTGGCAATGCCGAAAATAATAGAGAATAATCTCAATATATCAGATGCTGGGCTGGTATGGCTATGTTCAGCTTAGGTGAGTATATACTGGAAATCAACTCCCCCATTAATTCTGCTTTCATGCTTCCCATTTCCCATGTGCTATGTCGTTCAACTCATATAAGTCAGTCATTAGCTAACACCCAAATATTCATATAGTATTATACAAGTTAAAAATTATGACAATATAATATGATATCTATAATTCTCTTAATTCCATCTATCACAGTGGTTCAGTACATGTAGCAATTATATTTGGGTGGTTTCCCTTTAATTGGGTGGGTTCTTTTAGCTCAATCGCACAGTGTATCCATACTCTCCGATTGTTTCCGCACTCTCTATCATTTTCCCGTGAACAATTGCTCCTTGATAATTATTCATATGAGGGAAGGGAATGCGGAAAAATCAAGGGTGCGGATAAAATTTCCTTGCTTCTTTTTATGTGAAACTCTTCATTGTTGCAAATTAAAGCTGATCATATTTAGAAGTAAGTAAAAGATTTACTTGCTTATGTTTTTTTTTCCGATTTAAAAATCTTGTGATACTCTTACCTCGTCTTTGGCTCTCTAAACGTACCGGTACACCAATAAAAAAATTAAAAATTAAAAAACAAAGCTGACATTTAACTATATGCCCAATTCATTTGTTCCTTTTTTTCGGTGCTTTGCTTTTAATAAAGTGTTTCATCTTCAATTCCCCTTAATTTCTATGATCATCATGGTCCATTATGCATAGTTTTATCTACTTGTTGCTTGTATTCTTTGTTTGTTCTAGTATATACTTCATGTTGGGGTGTTCTAAGGCAATTTTTACGTACATTCGCAATATATATTTTGTTTAATGTTTATTTTACTAGTATGTTTTTTACGTGGTGTAACATATGAATTGATGCTTTGCGTTTGTGGTAGCATTTTGAATACTTTTGATGGTATAGCACCAAAAAAATATGGGGTTTGCTATTTCAATTGTTTATTGTACTTTTTATATTATTAATTTTAAGAGTTACTTATACTCGTGTCTCTTATTTTTGATAAAAGTAGTACTATATATATCAAAGCTCGAAACTCAAAGATAAAGAATAATTATTGCATTAGTGGTGTAACAATGAGATGACATGTAGTGGAATGTCATTCATTATAGTTAGATTTGATACCTGATATCATTGTTCATGTGCTATTATTACTTTATCGGCAACAAAGGTAAATGTAATGTAAGTGAACCATATAAGAGTGATCGGTTGAGATTCAAATTCTGACTTCGAGTCATGCTAACTCATTTTAAAATGATAGTTGAACTCGTGAATAGTATTATAGTCTATCAGCGACTCTATTATGATAATCCTTTAGAGAAGTGCAATTTGATTAAGAGGTAAAAAAACAATTTAGCAATCCATTCCTAACTTAGTGGATGCTACAATATTAAATCATTGTATGTCCTACAATGTGACATTTAAAGAATAATAGAAGTAACTTAATGTCTTATAATATATATYGTACAAAATAAAGTTGTCATATTACTCATATACTCCTATAATATCACTATTGTTGGTCCAACCACAATGTTTGTTAGTAGTTAGCTCATTAATTATGCAATTTTTAAACACTAGACATGAAAGGGCAAAGTAGAAAAATTAATCCAAAATAATATGAGACTTGTTTAAGAATACACTATAATATCAATAGTAGTACAAAATTTACTTTGTTTTTCCTTTGGTTGTGTCAATAGTCCACCATTGACATGTTTGACGTATGTGCAAAAAAAAAAAAAAAAGTGGGTCCATTGCCTTTGTGTTACGTAGTATTGTGGTCCTAGCATGGAGGCCATTAGGGTTGTACTGACAAATGACAATTAAAACCTTATCTCATTTTTTTGCTGCATAATTTTTCAAGGTAATGGTTGCAACTTGCAACTTGCAACTTGCAAATGTGAAATGTGAGTACTCAAAGTGTGTAATTTGTGACTAGAAAATAATTGTGTTTTTTGATGTACGTACAAATGGAAATATTGAAGGTTTGTTCATGGCTCTACAACCGAAGATGATTGCTTGTGGGAATAAAGTTGCCTCTTTTTCTATGGCCGTGAGATTTCTCTCCGGTCCGGCGGTGATGGCCATAGCTTCCATRGCTGTTGGATTACGAGGTGACCTTCTTCGAATTGCRATTGTTCAGGTTAGTGTAATAGAAATATTATGTTTATTACTATTACAGTATTATTTAATGTAGACAATGCAATATATGTCATATTCCATAATTAAACGTTATTTTAGCGACATGAATAACATGGATATATAAATTCAGGTAACTAGTCAATTTGCACACTTTTGAAGGTGTGCACGTACTAATTTTTTTTATATCTTATGATAAAAATGAACAGGCAGCACTTCCTCAAGGGATTGTACCATTTGTTTTTGCGAAAGAATACAACAATCATCCAGCAATTCTAAGCACTGCGTAAGTATTTGTTTTAACATTATTTTTTTTATATCTTTAAATTTTACTTGATAATAAAAAAGGTCTTAATTAATTATGATGTATGTGCTAAACAAAGACATCGTTTAAACACTTTTGATGACACTGAATTGCATTCCATCATGCTATATTATACTTTACTACACGTGAGACGTGACATAGTAGATTTCTTTTCATAATAAAAAAAAGGTTTAAATAACATAATGTAACACTCCATTAAATTTAATCCTATTTAGTAGTATATCAATATGTCATGATAATGCTATAATGCTATCAATGTAACATTTGAACTATAATTATGGTAATACTCATGACTCCACTTTCATAATACACCATACTTCATAGATGAAAGTAATGTGAAATAAATTTATATATGTATTTATAGTAACGCTTCTAGTTAAAGCTAGATCAACTTTCTCCGATTGATTTAATTTGTAATTTTTTCCAAACTTCGAATATATAAAAATATTTTCCTGATAAATTTTTATAGCTTTTCATTGCTAATTAGATTGCATGCGTCTAGTTCTCTAAAGCATCGATATTAAAACACACTAGTGCTATAAAATTGTATTGTAATGAACAAAACGGACCTTATACTTGCAAAATTGATCATCAAACAAATTACAATAAGTGGATCCGTTTTTGCATAACTACTCTAGATCAAGCACAAAATCATGCACATATATTAATAGTATCCTATGAAAGGGGTAGGTATTAATGCATATTATTATAGCTTGAGTAATTAATTATTTATATGTTGTAAAAAGTTGTAACAAAATGTTGTTCAATTTTTGCACAGCGTGATCTTTGGGATGTTGATAGCATATATTACCTTGGTTTACTACATCCTTTTAGGACTGTAAATAGTTTGGATGTTAATGGCTCATCATCACAACAATTACAAAAATTTCACCACTTCTTCCAAGATAAATGCTCTCAATTTGATGATCCTTTCTCAAAATGGTCCAAGAGAGTTGAATTCAGTTACAAAAAGGTCAAAAATTGAGGGATTATTTAATATTGAGAAAGAGAAGAAATTCATCACAATGAAAGCAAGACACAATAAGGTGATTGAGATGATTGGATGATGGATTAAAGGAAAGATGTTGACTACTATACGTGAAGGAATTTGCTGCCTAATATGGGATCATGCTCCCACCAAACTAAAAAGCTTTTGTTATTGTAAAAGAGAAAACACAATACTTTGCATCTGAAATTTTTTTTATTAGACTTTGGGAAAAAATGCAGGCAAAAGTGAGGAATTAGGGAAAGTAGTGGTCCCTTCATTTTATTATATAGTCTTAGTATTATATATAATTAATAATTAATTAATGTATATAATATAAGTATTGTTATTAGTATAGTAGGTTGGATGTTGTAGTGGTGGTGTATTGATGATCTGATGAGGTGCAGCAGTGTAAATTATTGATTTGTAAATGCAACTTTCTTTGTTTTGGTTGAACTTGAAAGCCTAGAATAATTCATGGTGTATATTATTAAGAAAAGAATTTCAATTTCAGAACCTGTTTCTCTTGTTTGGTTATTTTTACTTCTCAGATTAGCTTAGATTCTAGTTCAGACTTTCAGGAAGTTATCGGTTTTGGCGTTATAGTTGATAAAGTATATATTATATATCCTGGTTCAACATTTTTAACCTTTTGGTTGAGATCGGTCTGGTTAACATGGTATCAGGAGCGTGACACAAAGGTACGGTTCAATTCTCACATGTCCGCCACGGAGTGCAAGTACACATCACAATCAAGCAGGTTCCACCTAAACAATTTGGCAATGAGGAGTAGTCCCCTAACCTTAGTAGTGGTCTAACCTCGAATTCTTTCGATGTGAGATTTTTCACCACAACACTCCCTTAATTCCAATGTGGACAATACATTCACTCACATGTGGGTTGTCATGGGCTCAAACATAGTCTCGCAAAGTATGTTGTACATTTCTATGGCTATTCTATTTTAAGAGTTTTGTTCAAGAGAGGATTCGTTCTTTTGAGCTTAATTTTATGAATGTAGGAAACAATTTTCAAATTAAATCACATGTGCAATGTAAATTTTATAGAAGTGTTAAATTGCTTCCCATTTTTGTCATAGTAAAACCTGAGATATGCATCGGGAATAATTTCAACTTATTGTATTATCAGATGTAATGTGATACTATATCATAACTTATTGTGAAAAGAAAAGTAATAAATATGTTCTTTTCAACTATCAGACTTATTAGTATTATTCGACTCATCTCATTTAATAAGTATTAAACATAAGTTGAAAAGAAACATAGATTATTAGGAACTTCACACAAACAAAAACATATGATATTATATTAAGCTATTTATTGTAATTACTGTCTCCTTTTAATTACACGCACAATTTATTAAAAATTTAAATTACTTTTACACTCCATTTTCCAACAATAAATTCTCATATCTCTCTCCTCTTAATACATGTCCTTATTTCTTCTCCTACTCTTTCTCTCCAAAATACTTAGGACGTACTTTTGAAAACTAGTGTCCCACGTGCAGTGCGTCGCCACGCGCGCCGTGGTCACTAATTATGGCAGATATATAAGTAATTTTTGCATTATGCATTAATTAGCATCAACACTGTTTTAGTTATACAAAAAACGAAGTTATTTTTTGAGGAATAGATGCGAGTGTTTTCAAAAAGGAGGTAAAACTGTCGTTTCAATTAGAGATTAAAGAAAAACACTGTATGAATTAAACAATTATGAAATCGAGAAAATATAGTGATCTCATTATAGATAGAAACTAAAACAGAAAAACTATACGTCAATTTTTTCTTCATCACTAAATAACTGTTACTAAATTTATTAGAGCTAATAGTATTAAATTATTCGCATCTGAATTAGTATAATTTTAAATCATTGAACTTCGATCTAACATCATATTGCTAGTGCTTGTACAGTTGTACCCGCATTTTGTCGCTCATGCATTCGCATAAAAAATAATAATATCGGAGTAATTTGTCTAAGTGCCCCCACCCCTTAAGTTAAAAGAAAAAGGAATACTCTTGTATATTTACAACATACACAATATTTTAACACAGATAGAATGTTACAAGTTGCTGATTCTACAAACTGCCCATAATCACATCATCAAAGAGTAAAGTTGAAAATATGTCAATCCGAGCTAGCACCACATGTTATGTGGTAAAAACAAAGACGGTCGAAGATCACCATCTGTCTCTAATAAACATATAAGTGTTAATAAAGACTAGGCTTATGAAATATAAATTACTTGTCCGCAACAGGCTCACAATTCTGGCGCCGGACGATATATATTCGATCATTTGCACATTCTTGAAGACATCCTGATTCGTGTAGCAAGTCATAATGCATGGATTGTAGAGATTGACTATGCAGTTATTCATGCGAGCTGTAGATAAGCCATACCAAATGAAGCATCAAGCATAGAGAAACCAAACAACATGAGTAGATAGAATATTTGTAGAAAGCATTGAAACAACACCCGCTATGACAGGAAGATCATAGGAATGCAGGGAAGAGAAAAAGGTAGTAGGAGGTGAGGGGATCCAAATTACATTTCAAACGCAAAGAAATCTCATTCCAAACCCACCTCAAGTATACCATGCACAAATAAAGCTACTCATACATTTCTTTCTCCTACCTCTCACCACACACCAACCAACACCTAAACTAATGTCAGCACCAACAGCCTAATTTTGAACTTGTAAAGATCTCAACTCACCAAAAAATAAGATCAATTGAAAAAAAAATCACGTTGCTTCAAAAACCAAACCAAATCGCAAAAATAAGATCAAGTAGTAGAAAATAAAATAAGTAGTGAGTTTAATGACAAAGCTCTTCATTGAATTCCAAGCTAGAACCAAAAAGAAAATCTACGTCCATGTCTTTAATCAGCCAAAATGAAATCACCAAAAATACAATAATCAATTGAAACCTAATTTACATTCATAACCAACTAAACAATTAACACAACATACTTTCCTCCTAGTAGGTGGACTAACTCGGAGGGAAAGTGGACTTTACTTCCTCCTCACTGTCTCTTAAATCTTTTCCCCCCTTCTTCTCACTCTTTGCTCATCCGGAACAAGGTAAAGTATAGTTCATGGTTTGAAATCTTAGCCTGGAAAAATTATTAATTAAGACATACTAATAAAAAGTATGCTAGTTCATGTGAAAGAATTTTCGAAATTAAGGTACTTTCATGGGAATGGATAAGTGTCATGAAACAAAAGTAATGCCGGAGCTATAAAGAAGTGTGAAATGGAATTCAACACAAGACATTCCAATTTTAATATCCAAGCATAGCAAAAATATATGATTGTACTCTAGTAATCAAATACAAAGTGCATTGCTACTTAGAGATCCCAAACGACGAAACAGTCATTCCAACACCCAACTAGATCATAATAAAGTGTCTTGTTCGGCTTGTCAGGAACAAGCCTGATAAACACATCGCGCGGACGCATCAGCTGCCTTATCGTCAACCTCAAACCTAATCTGTCCAATTGCAGTACAAAACGAAATTTACATCAACAAAATGCAAAATCAAACATCAAAATTCAAATAAAATGAAGAATTCTGAGATTGGACTTACAATCAAGAGTTAGAGCATAACCTCACGAAGAAAGAATCTCCTATGGAGTCGAAGGTATTCGATGATAAAGGCTGAGGCTGGTTCCAACAATGGGTGCCAAAATTTTGGCAAATTGGCAAACATATACCTTTAATAGGTTCAAATTTATTCACATTAGCTAGAGAGCCTCAATCAAAGAAAAAGAGATAGAAATCACCAGATGAAAAAAAAGGCTAACATCATTTGATCGAACAACCCCGACAAAAAAAAATGCAACGTGATTACAGCATCACGGTTATCACATTCTACGACCCCAAACAGAAATCACAACCAATAATTTCAGACCGCCAAGAAACATAAATAAAAAACAATAGAAAAAGATAAACTTTTCTGCATTGAAATGGCGTAAATTACAACCCAAAAAAGAAAATAAAAACGCAACAAGCGAACAATGAAGCTATGAATTTAATACATCAAAAGTAAAATTGATAGTGGAATCATCAGAATTGAATTGAAAGAACCCAAAACAGCTGATTAGAAGGGCATTTGCTGGAGTTACAGTTGCAATCGAGCACCCGAAAAATTCAGAAAGAAGAAGAGATATTGATACGACGACGACACGGTTTTCAAATCAATAAACGATTCAACAAAATAAAGAAAGAATGAGATTATATATGAATTCAAGATTACTCAAAGTCAAGGTGAAGATGGTTGAGTAGATAAGGGAGGAAAAGCGGGCGACTAAGTATTGGATGACGGGATGACGCAGAACACACGGACACTTTCAGCATAAATTGGGCCCGGGATACTATTCGGTTGTTCAGTTGGTATCCGAATCTGCGTATCTAACGGGTCTTCATCCTGCACGAATCTTCTCATAGTAACATTAATGTTTCGATGTGTTCTCTCTAAATTTGGGGTGTGGACTCATACGAGAGAGGAGAGTAAGTGAAGAATTTGGTTGAACCCTAAATAGTCGTAGCGCAAAACAGAAGACCAATTATTAAAAATCAAGCAACGTTGCAGTTTGATTCTCGCAAACCCGAATAAACCCCAATCTAAATTCAAACAACAACCC
>SNQN01001926.1:7500-18016 GCA_008642245.1 Bassia scoparia
AGGGGAAAAAGAATGAGAATTTCAGTATTCAATGGCTCCAAACATTACTTAGTGCTCCCCTAAAAAAACTTTGCATAGTGCTAGTCAATGATTGAATAAAATAAAATAGTAGTGTAGAAATTAAAAATTGTTAGCTGAACAAAATTAATTTAAATGTAGAATCTGGAGCTGTCAACAGTGAGCTTAGTTTGGAGAATTTCAGCAATAAGTGAACGTCATTAAGTTCAGAATCCTATACATCTCCTAACTATGCATAAACAACCACTCTCAAAACATCTATAGTATGTATGACATACCTACAAAGGAGATCATRGAACACTCAGCCTAACGCCATAAACCTGCTAATGCTATATTCTTCTTCTGTTTTGTATATACCCTGTACAATCCTCCATTCAAAATCCCTACTTGCTTCGAGTTGTCCACCGTAYGATAGTCGACTGCCTACCATCATCATCAAAATCCTCCTCTTCTCTATCCCCATGTAAATACACCCAAAGTTTTTGGTTTCGATCAAACCTTACACAAGGATCGCGCTCATAGTGCAACCTATCAAGACCCCCACTTACAACCTGACTTATCTGTTCATCTGAAATACCCTCTTCAAGATACTGTGAGTCTCTAACAAGAACTCCTACGTCTCCTCTTGTACCGATTCCTCCTGGCAGTCTAGCAGCTGCATCTCTGACGATAGTAAGAATAGTTATGCTTGAAGGTCTGTTCCACTTCAACAAGTTATGATCTCTTGCTCTTATAGATGCTTTCTCCCCACATTTTCGCACTGGTGCAACACTCGATTTCCTCCCATCGGCTGCTGTGTATGCAAACGCCCTGTCAGGAATCATGTATCGAATCCTTTCTTCATCGTGAAAATAAGCCCTAACCTCAGCTGAGGAAGGCTTAATGGTAGCAGGACAGCCCCTGCATTTTGCAACTTTCAGAAATCTTTCCTTAAAGTCTATTCTTGTTGTTAAAATCGACAATGGAGGAGGTGGAAGACAAGCGCGTTGCTCGAGGGCATTCTGATTAATGTCAAACCAATCAGCAAAACAATCAACCAATTTAACCAACATGCTCCTTGAGATACCCCAAAATTCAGGTACACATATTGCACTAACAACATCYAAGTGTGATGGTAAGCAAGAAATTGAACCAATCCAAGACCACCCTTTTCGCGGTTTATCATAAACAGCAAGTTTCTTTAACTTCTTCGCCACACATACTTTTGTTTTAGCAGCAAACACCCTCAAAGTTCCTCGGATTAAGTCTTCAAGTCCAGCTTTAGCTTGCAAGATTCGAGGGTCTCCTGGTCTTACTCTCACTTGATCAATAATCTCATCAACAGAATGATAAGACTTTTGACCCATTTCAACCATTTTCCTGGTATGCTTACTTTGTTGATCCAATCCCGTAATTTTTTCTTTGCATTTCTTGTTCAAATGATTATAAACAAGTGCCAATCGTACAGAAGACACGAGATGTATGATCGAAAACGGAAATCGAGCATGAACACTTGGAGTAACCAATTCTCCCCCACCTAATTCATCATTGCTTTGCTGAACATGGTTGCTTCCATTATCATCATCCTCATCAACATCAACCTGTCTCTTATACACATCTAGATGTGTATAAGAGACAGGTCTTACTCTCACTTGATCAATAATCTCATCAACAGAATGATAAGACTTTTGACCCATTTCAACCATTTTCCTGGTATGCTTACTTTGTTGATCCAATCCCGTAATTTTTTCTTTGCATTTCTTGTTCAAATGATTATAAACAAGTGCCAATCGTACAGAAGACACGAGATGTATGATCGAAAACGGAAATCGAGTATGAACACTTGGAGTAACCAATTCTCCCCCACCTAATTCATCATTGCTTTGCTGAACATGGTTGCTTCCATTATCATCATCCTCATCAACATCATCACTACCATCATCGACATGATCTTCATCATAATTTTCGTCATCAACATCATCCTCAAGATCATCATCAAATTCATCATTATCGTGTCTATTATCAGAACAAGTTTCCATATCAATTGTAGGCAAACTGTTTGATGAAATCCCAGCATCATGTTTCCTTAAAGAACCCATCTTTCTTTTGAATTTTGGGGTGGCAAAATCATCACCACTCTCGGAATCACTCGGTTTAGTCCAACCAGATTTATCATTAGCCATCATCATAAGGGTTTCAGCAGCATAATATCTGTCTCTTATACACATCTAGATGTGTATAAGAGACAGGTTTGTTAATCCTAACTATGCATAAACAACCACTCTCAAAACATCTATAGTATGTATGACATACCTACAAAGGAGATCATAGAACACTCAGCCTAACGCCATAAACCTGCTAATGCTATATTCTTCTTCTGTTTTGTATATACCCTGTACAATCCTCCATTCAAAATCCCTACTTGCTTCGAGTTGTCCACCGTATGATAGTCGACTGCCTACCATCATCATCAAAATCCTCCTCTTCTCTATCCCCATGTAAATACACCCAAAGTTTTTGGTTTCGATCAAACCTTACACAAGGATCGCGCTCATAGTGCAACCTATCAAGACCCCCACTTACAACCTGACTTATCTGTTCATCTGAAATACCCTCTTCAAGATACTGTGAGTCTCTAACAAGAACTCCTACGTCTCCTCTTGTACCGATTCCTCCTGGCAGTCTAGCAGCTGCATCTCTGACGATAGTAAGAATAGTTATGCTTGAAGGTCTGTTCCACTTCAACAAGTTATGATCTCTTGCTCTTATAGATGCTTTCTCCCCACATTTTCGCACTGGTGCAACACTCGATTTCCTCCCATCGGCTGCTGTGTATGCAAACGCCCTGTCAGGAATCATGTATCGAATCCTTTCTTCATCGTGAAAATAAGCCCTAACCTCAGCTGAGGAAGGCTTAATGGTAGCAGGACAGCCCCTGCATTTTGCAACTTTCAGAAATCTTTCCTTAAAGTCTATTCTTGTTGTTAAAATCGACAATGGAGGAGGTGGAAGACAAGCGCGTTGCTCGAGGGCATTCTGATTAATGTCAAACCAATCAGCAAAACAATCAACCAATTTAACCAACATGCTCCTTGAGATACCCCAAAATTCAGGTACACATATTGCACTAACAACATCYAAGTGTGATGGTAAGCAAGAAATTGAACCAATCCAAGACCACCCTTTTCGCGGTTTATCATAAACAGCAAGTTTCTTTAACTTCTTCGCCACACATACTTTTGTTTTAGCAGCAAACACCCTCAAAGTTCCTCGGATTAAGTCTTCAAGTCGAGCTTTAGCTTGCAAGATTCGAGGGTCTCCTGGTCTTACTCTCACTTGATCAATAATCTCATCAACAGAATGATAAGACTTTTGACCCATTTCAACCATTTTCCTGGTATGCTTACCTTGTTGATCCAATCCCGTAATTTTTTCTTTGCATTTCTTGTTCAAATGATTATAAACAAGTGCCAATCGTACAGAAGACACGAGATGTATGATCGAAAACGGAAATCGAGCATGAACACTTGGAGTAACCAATTCTCCCCCACCTAATTCATCATTGCTTTGCTGAACATGGTTGCTTCCATTATCATCATCCTCATCAACATCATCACTACCATCACCGACATGATCTTCATCATAATTTTCGTCATCAACATCATCCTCAAGATCATCATCAAATTCATCATTATCGTGTCTATTATCAGAACAAGTTTCCATATCAATTGTAGGCAAACTGTTTGATGAAATCCCAGCATCATGTTTCCTTAAAGAACCCATCTTTCTTTTGAATTTTGGGGTGGCAAAATCATCACCACTCTCGGAATCACTCGGTTTAGTCCAACCAGATTTATCATTAGCCATCATCATAAGGGTTTCAGCAGCATAATATACTTCACTCGTAACACGATCATTATCACTATGGTCCGCCATAGTAACCTTGTTTTATGAATTATGACGAGATATCAGAAGTTGGGTTTAAACAACAAAACATACAAAGTAGAAAGCCATTAACTTGTTTGTTTATTGAAAAGAGAAAGAAAGTAATCTAAAACAAAAAAAAACAAAGTAATATTTGAAAAAACAAATAGATTATTGAACAAGAACAAGAGAGTACCTGATAATACAATGGGGATGAACAAGAACAAGAAAGTTTCGATTTTTATGTTCGACAAGTACGAGTAATGCAATTTTGTAGGCTTTTGCAGAAACAATTTGCGAAAATAAATGAAATTACGGCGGTTGTATATGTATACCGTGTGTGGACTAGCCGTGTGGGCTCTCGACAATATTGTGTTTTTGTTGGGAATGAAGAAACATAACATATTTGTGGAATTGTGGGTACTGGCTAACATAAAGAGTAAAATAAACATATAAATAAATATTATGAAATTTTTTTCCCAAAAGAAACCTTTCAAAATCGATTTTTGCAAAAAGAASCCTTTTAAATTGATTTTTGTGACAAATAATCAAAATTTAAAAAATGTTTGCAAAGATGACCTTTTGACTACTTGTTTACCTCTTTTTTATGTGTACTTTTTTCTCCTTGCTATCGCCTTCCAAATTTGTTCCTCCCTTGTAAAAATGCACACACCATTTCAGATTCTTTGTTTGTCCCTCTTACTTCCTGCTACTCCATTATTGTATGTTAATGGTCAGGCCCGTCTAATAGCCGGTTTAATCTGTGACTTATAACAGGGCCCCAAAAATAAGGAGTCCAAATTTTTTGTTTTAAAAAAAATTTAATTTAACGACTGCTTTTTGGTTGGTTGCTAAACTGAAAAAAACGGTCGCTAAAATGAATTCGGTCGCAAAATTTTAAAAAATTGTTCAAAAAAAATTTAGGACCCCATTTGTTGTAATTAGAATCGGGCCTCCAAATTCTCAAAGATGACCCTGTTGATGGTGCAACCTATGAAAAGCTTAAAATCTTTTAAGCTTTCTCTTTTCTCTCCATTTCTATTGGTACTTCTTTTTTTTTTTTTTTTTGTCCCACTAAATTTTGTGTTATGGAATTTTAGGTTTTTACAATTCCTTATTCACAACAAGAACTGTCTCTTATACACATCTAGATGTGTATAAGAGACAGGTGTAACTTGTTCTAAAAGTAAAGAATTGTAATTTGTTGAAGAAGCTCAATCTTTATGAAGTATGTAAAAAATATTCAAATTTTTTTTCATCTAAATTGAAAATGTAATGAAATAATATATTTGTCATTAATTGTACTTTGTATATTGTTTCTACCTTTTGAAATATATTGTTTTGTAGTTATGTGAGTATATTCATAGTATACTATACTCGTAGTACAATAGTGGAACCAGCGTGCAGATAATGCATTGTTGGTCTCCTTTTTTTAATTTCATGAATAGAAATTACCGATCGAAAAGCGATTAGTAAAAACTAATATTTAATTCGAAATTTTCTTTACCGAACGTTTGACGGTCGGTAAAAAATAATATTTAAAGGCTAATTTTTTTTACCAACCGCTTTTCACGGTTGGTAAATTTAATTTTCCAAAATAATTCTTAAATTGACTTAGTTGTCTTTACCGACCGTCTGAGAGTCAATAAAAATTTGTCGACCGAGTAACGGTCGGTAATTTTGAATTATCGACCAACATTATGGCGACTATCATTTACCGACTGCCTCCCACGCTATTTATCGACCGATTTTGACGGTCGGTCGAGAGCTAATTTCTTGTTGTGATTTATTTTTATTTTTTTTGTAGAAATTATATTGGAGAAGTGGCTTTGACATTATTGTTGCAAAGAGGACTTCATGGACTAGAGAAAATATTGGTTGCAAATTCTACAACCCTGACACTGACATAGT
Source organism: Bassia scoparia (assembly GCA_008642245.1). Taxonomy (NCBI): domain Eukaryota; kingdom Viridiplantae; phylum Streptophyta; class Magnoliopsida; order Caryophyllales; family Amaranthaceae; genus Bassia; species Bassia scoparia. Next base: position 13,333 of record SNQN01001926.1, read on the forward strand.
CTAAGGGAATGAAGTAGTTTTGCATGGCTTAATGAGGACATTGTGGATATGTGGAAAGATGTGACGATGAAGTTTTTTTCCGAAATTCCAAAATATACTAGGCTTTCTACCGACAACAACATTCTTGGTTAACATGTATTGAGCATGAAAAGGGCAGCCTAGTAGAGRAGTTTATGATAGAGCAAGCTAGTGAAWCAATGTGTAAGGTTGGTTTCATAAATKGAGGGAAATGTACTATGGTGAAGAGTGTTTGTGTGACAAATTAGTCTTGTTGACGTGGCAAGCTATAAATAGGTTAATGTTATTAGGCTTGGATATCGATGGATGATAACCTGCAAAACAAGGTAAACTACCCTAGGGTGGACCAGGAGAAGCCCCTTCGATGGAGGTATTAGAGAGTAGCTTATAATGTTTAAAGTATTAAGCAAGAGAGAGAAAAAGAGATTTTGTGAGTGTTTCGGTGATAATAAATACATGTCTTGGCTAGAGGTGGGATCTCTTATATAGTTCTCATGCATGTACCCRCGTGTCTCATGGTGAAGGCCACCAGGTGCCACATGCATTACTTGTTGACTAAGTATGGAGCATGTATTGGGCCTCTTTGGCTAATAAGTCCGTATACACTTTGGGTCGGTCGTGGTGTTAGGTACACTTGGCCCTTGTGAGAAATGGTACCTAACACTATCCCCCCAAACTTGGAAGNGAGGGAAATGTACTATGGTGAAGAGTGTTTGTGTGACAAATTAGTCTTGTTGACGTGGCAAGCTATAAATAGGTTAATGTTATTAGGCTTGGATATCGATGGATGATAACCTGCAAAACAAGGTAAACTACCCTAGGGTGGACCAGGAGAAGCCCCTTCGATGGAGGTATTAGAGAGTAGCTTATAATGTTTAAAGTATTAAGCAAGAGAGAGAAAAAGAGATTTTGTGAGTGTTTCGGTGATAATAAATACATGTCTTGGCTAGAGGTGGGATCTCTTATATAGTTCTCATGCATGTACCCRCGTGTCTCATGGTGAAGGCCACCAGGTGCCACATGCATTACTTGTTGACTAAGTATGGAGCATGTATTGGGCCTCTTTGGCTAATAAGTCCGTATACACTTTGGGTCGGTCGTGGTGTTAGGTACACTTGGCCCTTGTGAGAAATGGTACCTAACACTATCCCCCCAAACTTGGAAGRCTAAGGAAGTTTTTCCAGGCTTAAGATTTTCCTGTCCCTGGTAACCTTGACCAGGGGTGCAGGGCTCTTCTTGCCTTAAAAATTGTTCCCTTTGTTTTCTTGCTTTTTCAACGAGTGCAAACCACGAACTTCACTTAACCCAACAGTTAATTTTTGCGGTTGAAAAATCAATGATWGTTGCACGCCCTTATTTATCGCATGTCACTTCATAGTTATGCCAGTTTCATTTTGAACGCGCTCCCCCTTGGGTCGTTGAAGCTAAACCAAAGCAAGAGGAGGGTTACAAATACAATTTGTAAAGCCTCAACTATTCACTACAGTAGTGTAGCCACAAGTAAAGGATCGAATTACAAGGAAGGCTAAGGTAAAGTACTTGAGTAAGTAAACTAAGTTTGGGGGTTTAAACTAGAATTTTGGTTTGAAATAGCTAAAACTAGAAGTAAACTTGGAATAAACGATTTGAAATCAAAACTTACAAACACTTAGGAACACTAGCATGCCCAAGTATATAATGGATATATATGCCAATCAAAGTGATATTCTCAATTCAACATTAAGGGTAATTGTGATCTTAGTTTAGCAAATGGTTGGAATCATCTCCCAAGTCATCCAACATTACCAAACTTGCTCAAACCAAAGTCCCCTTTAAGCTCTCACAAGAAATAGTCAAAAGTTGATTAAACCAATACCCTAAACAACCCCTCCAATCCGTTGCAAAGGTTGAACAATTAGGCAAACTCTCTCTCTCTCTCTCTCTCTCTCTCTCTCTCTCTCTCTCTCTCTAAAAGCTTTGGGTGGCCAAAACCAAAACAAAGCAAGATTGAGAAACCACAATTTTAGAAACAAAGATAGTTGAATTTAGATGATTATATCATTTTGACATCAATTCATTATAGTTGGGCTCCCTAGCATTCCTAAGCAAGTAAACTACTCACAAGACATTTTAGGAAGCAATTAAACAAGAAAAATAGCAAGTACAAGAATGAAAATAGCCATGGAAGCAACAAAAACCAAACAATAATAGGGTGTGAAAGTACTTGTTCAAATCTAAACCAAATTCAACCAAACAAATTGCAAAAGACTCACAAACACTACGAGATTCTATCTATCAACAAAAGAAATCAAAATTGAAAGCAACAAATAAGACCCACTAAAACCTAGAAATTGAATTATGCCAAAAAATGAAGTAAACGAAATTGAAACTGTAAACAAATACTAGACATGGAATTACCTMAAAAAATCAAATGAATAGCATATAAGATTTGCAAGAAATGGTTGAGTATTGAAGAATCTAGAGCCAAATYAATGTCAAGAACACTAACTTTCTCTCTCCTAAGCTAAGAACAATATGAAGAAGATGAAATGAAAATCTTTAAAGAAAACTAAAACTAGAAATTMTGAAAATGTAAATTCTAATTGCTACTCTCTAATTACTTCACTAACTTCTAATTCACTACTTACTTCTAATTCACTATTTACTTTCTTTACTTTGTTTTCTCCTAAAACTACATATACAACTCAATTACAAAGCTTAAAATAATTACAAGAATGCCATTACTAGTTTCCACATGTGTCGAATACTCCTCAAAGGTCAAGTCAACGTTGGTCAAAACGTCAAAAAGTCAACAAATCTGGAGCGACATGTAGGCGCGAGCCCATACGCAGGCCGAGGCGCGGGCTGGACTCCAGATGTGCGCACGCACGTATATGCTTCTGGAAAAAGAGAGAATATTTGCAGGCACGGGCCAGATGCGCAAGCCCTATGCGCANTGAAAATGTAAATTCTAATTGCTACTCTCTAATTACTTCACTAACTTCTAATTCACTACTTACTTCTAATTCACTATTTACTTTCTTTACTTTGTTTTCTCCTAAAACTACATATACAACTCAATTACAAAGCTTAAAATAATTACAAGAATGCCATTACTAGTTTCCACATGTGTCGAATACTCCTCAAAGGTCAAGTCAACGTTGGTCAAAACGTCAAAAAGTCAACAAATCTGGAGCGACATGTAGGCGCGAGCCCATACGCAGGCCGAGGCGCGGGCTGGACTCCAGATGTGCGCACGCACGTATATGCTTCTGGAAAAAGAGAGAATATTTGCAGGCACGGGCCAGATGCGCAAGCCCTATGCGCARGCCAACCAAAGAGGTGCGGGCCATGGYGCGAGCCAACCCGAGGAATGCGCGGGCGCACATTTTTGCTTCTGACTGCCCTSCTCAACTGCCTCAACTTCGAACGACCATAACTTCTCACTCGGTGATCGGATTGCAGCTTATAATAATATACCATTGGAAAGMTCTCAAAATATACTTTCCAACGCAAAAAGTTTCATCTGCAAATACAAATTGTGAAGAAAGATATGGATCGAAGAAGCTGTTAGAGWATAAGTTCAAGCACTTTTAAGGCTCAACTTTCGCAATACAACCACGCCAACAAGTAACAAGGCACAAAACTAGCATGCACACACTTAGGCAACTTGAAAACACTCAGAACACTTACAATTCAGTGTACAAGAATTGAAAGGAAGAGAAAACAAGTGAAAAACCTATAAAAACCACTAAAAACCAACAGAACTTTACAAAACTATACAAAGTGGAAAACTAACCAAAAGGCTAGTGAAATGACATCGAAAACACACTTGTTGGCCAAAATAAGGAAGAAATAAGTGCCTAAATGTGACCATTTTTGGCACTCATCACATTTCTTACATTTATGCTTTCAAAAAACCATAATTCAAGAAAGGGAAAAATACATTCATCCGAAAAACTCAAGAATTTTTAGGAAAAATTCCAAAGTAGAAACTCATAACGTCCTTCCTTGGTGATCTTTTGAGCACCCATACATAGCTGGCTAGAGATCCAGAGCAAGGTGCCCAGACACTAATTTAAGGAATTGAAACTTTTCGCCTAATTAATCACGYAAAAATTCGACAAACCTCCTCAATCACTASTACATAAGTAGGCTACAACAATAGTTTACTTGCAAGACTTCTAATTTTTGTTGCATAATTTTACAATTGATATAGAATGTTGCAACACTTTAACTCAAAATGCTACATGTTACAATTTAATGCAACATTTTACCTARTTTAAGCAACATTTATGCTAAAATGTTGCATTTGTATGATTTTGGCAATATTTATTGGCAACACTTTCTGAATAACATTGCAATATATGAAATAAAAAAAAGTGAAAGCGGGAGATGAAAATTAAAAAGAGCCTTTACCAAATTAAAATCCTGACCCTCACCTACTCTTTCTTTCATCTCCTCATTCTCTCTCCTCTTCTTCTTGCCTTGTCTCTTAGATCATCACCATGACCTTCATTCCTAGCATCATTGTTTCGTAACCACTGAACCGCTTCAACCACCACTACTCTAACCACTTCAACAACCGCACTACTATCACCACTTCAACCATAGTTGTTTGCTTGTACTTGTTTTTCAAACAAGTCATTGATGAAATTTTTTTGGGCGTATCCATTCGTTTCACCTT
>SNQN01001926.1:19769-38668 GCA_008642245.1 Bassia scoparia
TTGCTTCATGGTCAAACTCATTCAACTTAGTCAATGAAAGTCAACAGAACATTTTTAATCCGTAACAAGTTGGCCGCTACAACCTGCATCCACCCCTATCCCACACTCCATTCTCGATCACCGTCGCGAACTAAGGATTTAGGCAATGAATTTGTTTTGTTTTTTGGTTTGTTTTAGTAATGAATTTGTTATGGTATTTGTCATTGTTGTTGTTATTTTTTCCCAAATTTAGGGTAGTGGAAGTTGGTATTCGTGATTGGGTATTTCGATTTGGTTTAGAAATTAGGCACTCGTGGCTGGGCAAAATGACCCTGTTTGAAAATTCGTGCGTCAAAGCTGACCACTTCTATTGGTTCAAATATCATGTCGAATTATGGTTCAATTGATTACATAAATTTAGAATTAGGGCTGAAATTGTTATTAGTGTTCGAATTACGGTAGGATTAGTGGTGGTTGTGCTAAATTTTTGGGCTGGTTTGGTCGCTTATTGCTGTTGCGTGTTGGGGATTTGAAGTACAATTGATGGCATGTTGCAGACTTGCAGTAGTGTCGATTCTAYCCTCTATTTGTTTATATTTCAATCAGTAGAAAAATCTATAGGTTAAGGGAATAAAAATAGCTTAATTAATCACAAATAATCTGATATTACTATATTTCAATAAGTAGATGACAAACAATAATTGATTATATTCTGGCTTGCTGTGGCTGGTTTTCGAAAAATTGGAAATAACTCCCATTAACTTGACCTAGTTTGAAAATAGTTCCCGTGAATTTTTTWTTTTATTTTATTTTATGTAACCCCAACATGTATCAAGTCATGTAGTTTGCACCACCAAAACATAACAGAGTTAATTTTCTCTGTTTRTGGGTCCCATTTTCTTGATTTCCTCCTAAAATCACATGGTAAATTACCTTCATATCCTTTTTATATTTACCCAAACAATCTGATTTTACTCTTGACTCTTCAATTCCCTCTCTCTCCGATCCTTGACTCTCACCTTTCTTCTCTTCTCTTCTCTTCTCTTCTCTTTCCTTCACTTTCTTTGCTAATAATCATTGGACTTCTCACTGTAAGCTAAATATTTGGTGTCTTGTTTGTGGTTTTTAGTTACAACTTTGTATCAGTACTTATGCGTGAAACTCAGATTGTACTAGCACTTTCTATGCTATTATTTTGGTAAACAATGAATTTAAGAATGATGCATCATAGAAGGCAACTTTTGATTCAGAATATGTAATGAAATTCTGACAAATTCAACCAAAATACTCTCTATTTTTATTGATTATTATTATAAATTACATCAGGTTGTTTTGAAGCACAATACATGGATTCACACTACAAGCACTCCTCTAGTACAATAACAAACAGGGTAATGCATTTCACTAACAACTACACAGTCAAACACTAATATAAGMTCAATATATAACAATCATCCCTGTAATGAATTCTCATCTAATTAATTGGTGAAACTCCTGCTGCTATTTACTTCATCTCTTCCCCGCAACTTCTAAAATCCCTGCAAGTACTTCAAACAATGTATAATGCTACCTAATTAAAACCAGAATTTATTTATTCACAAATTAATTAATCAATTCGAAAAACAAAAAATTTTTTTTTTTTTTTAAAATGAGGAGAATACGAACAAATTGGAAACTATAATTCCAATTAAGTACCTAACAAGAAAAAGTAACAAATTTGGTTCGTTAAAGTTGTAAACGACTAACTTGCCACAAAATTTGGTCAAATAGTCAAAAGAAATTCTGATTAAGAAGAGATTAAGAACAAATGAAGANAAGAATGATGCATCATAGAAGGCAACTTTTGATTCAGAATATGTAATGAAATTCTGACAAATTCAACCAAAATACTCTCTATTTTTATTGATTATTATTATAAATTACATCAGGTTGTTTTGAAGCACAATACATGGATTCACACTACAAGCACTCCTCTAGTACAATAACAAACAGGGTAATGCATTTCACTAACAACTACACAGTCAAACACTAATATAAGMTCAATATATAACAATCATCCCTGTAATGAATTCTCATCTAATTAATTGGTGAAACTCCTGCTGCTATTTACTTCATCTCTTCCCCGCAACTTCTAAAATCCCTGCAAGTACTTCAAACAATGTATAATGCTACCTAATTAAAACCAGAATTTATTTATTCACAAATTAATTAATCAATTCGAAAAACAAATTTTTTTTTTTTAAAAAATGAGGAGAATACGAACAAATTGGAAACTATAATTCCAATTAAGTACCTAACAAGAAAAAGTAACAAATTTGGTTCGTTAAAGTTGTAAACGACTAACTTGCCACAAAATTTGGTCAAATAGTCAAAAGAAATTCTGATTAAGAAGAGATTAAGAACAAATGAAGAAGAGATGAAAAAAATTGACAAGGGAAAAAAATTGTTTCTCAACTAACCAAATGAATAACGTTACCTGATTAAGAAGAATCCTCAAATTTAGAACTTGATTTGCTTTGAGAAGAGATTAAAATTTTGGATTGAGGTGAACCAAAATTTGGGAATTTAAAGAGAGAAAATTGTGTTCTTCAATATAAGAGAGTATTGAGATTGTGGGATGTAATTCATGAGATATAGGTATGAAGTAGGACYTATAAACGGAGAAAATTAACTCTGTTACATTTTGGGGTGTAACCTAYAGGACTTCATACATGTTGGGRGTTAAATAAAATATAAAAAGATCGCGGGAATTGATTCAAACAGGGTCAATTTAGTGGGGGTTATTTTCAATTTTTTCACTGATTTTCTTTGCTAAGGATGAATTTTTGGGTGAATCTTTCTTCGSATTGATTAATTTTTTGTCTTCTATTATAATTTTTTGAGATGAATAGGTACTTCATCCTGATTGTATTAACTGCAATGATTGGATATTTTTCCTCTCTATTTTATATCAAATCGTTGTAGTTAATATGATACGAAGGGAGTATTAAATTAGGATTTTTTTGACAATTGGTCAAAATTGAGATAATTTGTTTATTATGATTACAATAAAATCTACGAATAATTGGCTGGAGAAGAATCTAGTTGTGTAGTTTGATGTTCCTTGGTCCATGTTTTATCATGAGCTATTGAATCTTCTGTTCACCATTGAATTGTTTTCCCCCCCCCTTTCCTGGTGACTTATTACACATTTTTTTCTAGATCCATTTACTTGTTTGGAGAAAGGGCCATCGGTGAGTCGCACTTAAGGTGTACACTGAAGTCTCTTGTCTTGTCATGTCTAATTGTTATGCCCGGTTTAGCAAGGACCTAGCAATTAAKGCATGAAGTACCAGTTAAAGCAATCTAGCTAGCATCCCGGAGGCGTTAAACTGCGAGATTACCTGTAACGWATAATAAAGAGCTGTTGCGCAAATCAAGGAGAAGATCATGCCAGTAGTTAATTCTAAATTGTGTATAGGGCTTTATGATTATAAATAGAGTGCCAATGTAACGGAGTGAGGGTATTCTGAATCCTTCTCCTCTCCCATATTCAACGTAGATAATCAATAAAAAGCTTGTACTCGGTGGACGAAAAGGCCAATTGAAGGAGTGATTCATAGTGGATTGGTGGCCTCATTGCTACCCGCGGTTTTCTCCCATCTTTGGGTTTCCACGTCACCAATTTCGTGTGTCTTTACCTTTGTTGCATTTCGTTAGTTTACATTCATCGCATTACACAGATTGCTCTATAGTCTTTTTAACTTGTCTGGCTGCAGGTTGCGATCTATGCTAGCTTGCTAACTGCTTGGAAAAATCTAGCCTAAACACTAATATAAAGCTATGTTTGAGTATTTGCATCTTATTCCATGCTCCATGCCCATCCTTACCCTGTAACTTCCAACTCTTCTACAGACTACAATCATAGGATTTCCTTTGCTTCTAAACACTTGACTTTCCCAAACACTGCACATTATAAAGATAGCAATAACAGTTGAATCCTAAGGAACATCTAGAACATGAACTACTTAATCTGTTTGCGCAAATTTGATGGTATTCCAAGGGCATGATAATTTTCCCTCAATTGTAAATTTATTTTCCCTAAGAAGTACTTACATGGTGGTTGTTGTACCCAGATTTTACCTAGGTCCAGCCCGTTAAATCGTTAAAGGAAATGGTCAGCAAGCCCATGCGGGAAGATAGCTAACGGCTGGATAAGTCCACCTGGAGCAATGGCTAGAAGAGAACAGTTGAGAGATTCACGACCTATATTCAGCAGCCCGAAACCTCGTGACCTAGGAGATATTTTTATTATAAATAGGCACTACTACAAAAAAAGCCTAAGAAACCGGTTGAAAATGGCCTTAGAGACCACTTTGCAACACGTTTATATTTGGCACGTTTCTTAGGTTAAGAAATCAGTTTTTTTTTTGGTTTGTTAGGTTAATATAAGAGATAGGTTATAAATTAAAACTGGTTTCTTTGCCTTGATTTAAGGAACCATTTAAAATTTAAAAATGGTTTCTTTGATACACCTAAGCAACCAGTTTTTAGAAAATTGGTTTCTTATATTTAGGACAAAGCAACCAGTTTTCATGATAACTGGTTTCTTAAATGGAGGACAAAGAAACCAGTTTTCATGATAACTGGTTTCTTAGTTGTTTTTTTTTAAAAAAAAATATAAAACTGCAGTACACCGTAGAATAAATTTATATTGTACACAATATTCTAAATATACACAATACATATGAAATGAAATACATGTATCTCTATAATTAATTTTTAAGATTAATTAAATTTACAATCCAAAGTAACAATGTAAAAAACATTAAAATTACCATTATACAGTTACAAATTACAACTAATTTATTTAAACTACACCAAAAAACAATCATCTTCACTTGTAAAAAAACTCCTCATCACTTGCAACTTGTAAAAAAAATCATCATCACTTGCTAATAATTAAGCCAAGTACCTGTTCAACAATCAAGCCAAAAAAAACAACACAAATATAAAAAAAATGAACATCAGTAAATAAGTTATTAAAATTGAGATTAATTTATTAGATATAAAAAGAATAATATGAAAGCATCTATGAAAGACAACTTAAGCTTGTTCGTGCCAATTATTTTTGCTCAAAGCGTCTATGAAAGACAAATACAGAGCATTACCATAACCCCATAGTTGCTAATTTACCAGAACTTAAACTCAGGAAGACTTCGAATTAAAGGCTTGAACCCATCATCAAAATAAAAAGGGGAAAAAACTAGAACGAAAAACCCATAGAAATCACAGAGAGATTATTGTTCAATGATGTTACCAATTTTGAAAAATCGAAAGACATACTAGATTGTACCATAACAGAACAAATCGCCATCTTCGTGCCTGAAAAACGAAATAGAATCAACCCAGGAAAATAAAATTAAACCACAAAAAATCAATCAAAAAAGCAAAAAAAATCCAAGAAAACGAAAAAAATAAACAATGAAGAATATAATAATTCTTTTTACATATAAAAAAACAGATCTGAGGCTTGAAGAACCGCAAATACTCAAAATAAATTGAATTTGAAGCAAGAAAAATCACAAATTAGAAAATAAAAGCGAAATATACCGAAAATAAATCGAAACTGCGACGAGGAAGTGCGGCAAGGTGGTGCAGAGAGAGAAAGCCGACGAACAAAAAAATCTGGGTTTAAACAAAAACAAAGAAAAATCAAATCCAAACTTTGATACAAAGAAATGAAGAAAAAACATTGGAATTTGGGAAAATAAAATGAAGAAAAAATTGAAAAACCCCCAAAAAACACGAAAACTCAATCGAATCAAACCTCAGAGAACCGCCGACGATGACGACGACAACGCCGTTGTGGGGTTGAGTTAACGACGACGAACAACGCCTGGGGTTGGACTGATTCGACGACGAAAAGCACCGTGGTGAGGTTGAATCGACGAATGACGATGAGAGAGGATAGAGGAAAGAGTAGAGAGATGGTGGAAGTCGGTGGATGTCGTGGATGTCGGTGATGTCGATGATGTGCTGATGTCGGTGGAAGTGAGGAGAGAGAGATGTGAGTTTAAGAAGAGGATAGAGTAAAGATCAGAGAATGCCTAAAAAAAAAAAAGATCAGAGAAGATAGAAAGGTGGAAGTGATCGATGAGAGACAGATGTGAGTTTTAAAGTGAGATGTGAGGAAAAAACACGGATATTCTAGAGATTATAATTGTATACAACTGTAAAATAAAATAAAAATTTATTAAATATAAGATTGGAGACCAGCTTTTTAAATATGCGATCTCTTATGTTAATTTAAGAGACGTGTTTTTTGAAATCGGTCTCTTAGATGGATTTATAAGACCGGTTAATGTGAATATGCGGTCTCTTATGTTAATTTAAGAGACGTGTTTTTTGCAACTGGTCTCTTATGTTAATTTAAGAGACGTGTTTTTTGAAATCGGTTTCTTAAATAGATTTATGAGACCGATTAATGTGAAAATTCGGTCTCTTAAGGTAAGAGACCGGTGACTTGACTTAACCGATTTATTAGAAATGGTGATTTTGCCTATTTTTGTAGTAGTGGGGGAACAAATGTAATCAGAAGAATCATCTAATCTTTCTCATTCTCACCAGAATTCTTATAGAGTACTTAGACGATTTCATTAGCTTGTAATTGAGATCCGAGCCGGTTGAGTGCTAAAGTCATAGTGGATTGGTAGTCTCATCACTACCCGCGGTTTTTCCCCGATTTGGGTTTCCGCGTCACCAATTCTCGTGTGTTCTTTCCGTTTTTGCTTTCGTTCCTTATTGCTTTGCTTGTTACTGTTTAATTAATTAACCCGTCTAGTTGCAGGTCTCGATCCTAGATGGTTAGCTAAATTCTGCCTAAACATTTTGGCGCCCACCGTGGGGCCTGCAGCTTGATTTGTTAAAACAAAAAAATAAAATTGCACGTGAGTATACTCCTGCTACTCTACTTTCCTTTCAATCGCATAATTTGAAACTTTTTGCTATGACTTCTGAAATTGGCACCCCTAACCCCCCCAGCAATTCTGAATTGCTGGAACTATTGTCCTCATACAGGGAAGAACTCCAAAAGAGTAAGGAAGAAAATCGGCTGGCTCTTCAAGCCCTAAGGGCTGAAGTAACCGCCGCATCAGGTAGTCGACGCAGACGCGTTAATACTGAAAATGTCCCTAACATGCAGGAACTATCTTCAGGTGAATCAGAAGATGAGGAAGATCCCTCCTTCCACGAGGATGAAATGGAAGAACCTGAAAGCGACGAGTACGAGACCTCGGAAGAAGAGAGATCCCCCGAAGAAGAAGATTCTGACCCCAGCACCAGGAGGTTGGCTAAGCTAGAATCCGAAAATAAGCGAATGATGAGGATGCTAGCTAAACTTCTTGGTGCTCCAGTTCCGGTTGCCCACGAAGCCGCGGACGGTTATACCCGTTCCCCCTTTGTGGCAGCCATTGCTAGGGCAAAGATCCCTAAAAAGGTAGGAATTGCTATGCCTAAATTGTATGATGGTACTACTGACTCGCATGATCATGTAGCGCAGTACAAGCAGAGGATGTGGGCCCTATCCATCCCGTGGAATCTGATAGAAGCCACCATGTGCAAGTCGTTCGGATCGACACCGTCAGGGACCGCCCTGCAGTGGCTGATCAACCTAAAGCCAGGTTCTATCCCGAATTTTGCTACCTTGATTAATAAGTTTTACCTGCAATTTGCTAGCAGTAGAGCAATCAATAAACTGCCTAGTGATTTGTACTTCGTCGTCCAGAAACCTGGAGAGACATTGCGTAAATACCTAGATAGGTTTAGCTCTGAGATGATATCTATTAAAAATCTGGACGCATCTACCACCATAAAAGAGTTCAGAAGAGGACTAACCCCTCAATCGAGGCTATATTATGAGTTGACCAAAACCCAAAACCGTCCTTCGCCGACGTGCAGACGAGAGCTAGAGCTGAAATCCGGGTAGAAGAGGAAGAGACAGCTAGGAAGATCCTAGCTGCGCTAGCTGAAAATCAAGCCTCCCACTCGAGGCAGAATAATAGGCGTCGAGGTGGGGGGCAGGTACCAGCCATACCAACAGAGGAGCCAGAGGGTTGGTACCGAACAAGTAAAGCAGGTAAGGTCGTGCGAATACCCACTTGTCTCTAGTTATTGCTTCACTGTAGATGTTGCAGGTGTTGTCGATGCGATGGATAAGCTGGATGCCCCCGTTAGGTGGCCATCTAAAAGCCTCAAGCCCGATAGCGAGAAAGACCCCTCCAAGAGGTGTAGCTACCACCATGACCGTGGCCACACCACGGAGAAGTGCAGCGCTCTAAAAAAGGAGGTAGCCTGGCTACTAAGCAAGGGTCATCTAGACCACTTGCTAAGCCGGAGAGGTAAGAAAAATTATAATAATCGTGGAAATAATAACCAGAATGCTAGTAACTGTGATAAACAGGTACAGAAGAATCCCGGAGCTTCCGGTTCTCCCCCGGATCCATCTCATGTGAAAGTAGTGCAGGTAATAGCCGGAGGCTCAGATGTATGTGGATTAACATACTCTGCAGCCAAAAGAAGTGCCAGGGCGAAGCCAGATGGGCAGCCGGCTAGCCCCAGGTCCAACCTGGATAAGCAGCTAGTAGGTATGCCTATCACTTTCGACGACGAAGATGATGGTGAGGAACACCACGACAGTTTGGTAATCTCCCTAACTATAGCTAACTGCTTGATTAAAAGAATATTAATTGATAGCGGTAGCTCCACTAACGTGATCTTCAAAAGCGCGTTAGAAAGTATGGGGCTACAAGAAAAAGATATAGTGCGGAAATCCACTGTCCTGGTAGGGTTCAGTGGAGAATCCCAGCAAACCATCGGCGAGGTCACTCTACCTACATATTCAAAGGGAGTGAACCTCGCCACTAAATTTAACGTAGTGGATAGCCGTTCTGCCTATAATGTTATTTTGGGTACCCCCTGGATTCATAAGATGAAGCGGTACCCTCGACTTATCACCAAGTTCTTAAGTTCCCCACTAGCTGGGGTGTGCAGGAAATTAGGGGAGATCGCAAGATGGCCCGGGAGTGCTATAGTGTGATGCTAAAGCCGAAGAAAGAGTCCATCTAGCAATTACAGCTAGATTCAGTACCCGCCAAGCCCAGCGATCAAGACCTAGATGAAGTGGTGCTGGATCCCGGCCTACCTAAGCAAACTGTGTTAATCGCAGCTAGCTTAGAAGCAGGCGAAAAAGGTAAATTAATAGAATTTCTAAAAGCTAACAAAGATTGTTTTGCTTGGTCCCACAAGGACATGACAGGCATAGACCCCAGCATAATAACTCACCGTCTAAATGTGGATCCCCACATAAAACCGGTGAAGCAGAAAAGGCGAAAATTCGCACCCGAGAGGAATACGATAATAAATGATGAAGTAGCCGAGCTGCTGAGATGCGGTAAGATAAGAGAAGTATCCTACCCAGAATGGCTAGCCAACGTAGTCATGGTAAGTAAAAAGAACGGTAAGTGGAGGGTTTGCATCGATTTCACAGATTTGAATAAAGCATGCCCTAAAGACCCCTTCCCTTTACCTCATATAGACGCAATGGTAGACGCCACTGCTGGCCATGAAAGGTTAACTTTTTTAGATGCATATTCTGGATATAACCAAATTCTCATGCATCCCCAAGACCAAGAAAAAACCGCCTTTGTCACCGACAAAGGAGTATACTGTTATACCGTTATGCCTTTTGGTATGAAAAATGCAAGTGCAACCTACCAGCGACTAGTGAACAAAATGTTCCAAAAGCAGCTGGGAGACACGATGGAAGTGTACATAGATGACATGCTAGTCAAATCTAAGAAGGCGGGCGATCACATCACCACCTAAAAGAAACATTCGAAGTCCTAAGGGAATACCGAATGAAGCTGAACCCCACCAAGTGTTCATTTGGGGTGGCAGCAGGTAAGTTTCTATGTTACATAGTAACACAACGGGGAATAGAAGCTAATCCAGATCAGGTAAAAGCTATCCTTAACCTAGAGTCACCTAAAAATTTGAAAGAAGTCCAAAAACTAACGGGACGAGTGGTAGCGTTAAACAGGTTCATTTCGCGTTCATCAGATAAATGCCACCTATTTTACAATGTTTTAAAGAAAAACAAAGGTTTTGACTGGACTGATGAACACGATAAGGCCCTGCAAGTGCTAAAAGCTTGCCTGGTTTCTCCCCCCTGCTGACCAAGCCAGCAGAGGGAGAGAACCTCCAGCTCTATCTAGATGTCAGCAACAAAGCTGTAAGCGCGGTACTAGCTAGGGAAGCCGAGAACCAACAACTGCCAATATATTACGTAAGTAAAACATTGTTAGAAGCAGACTCAAGGTATTCCTCCCTAGAAAAACTCGTATTGGCATTAGTTATTGCTTCTAAAAAACTTAGACACTACTTTGAAACACATACTATAATGGTCATGACTAATTGCCCAATAAAAGCTGTGCTCAGGAAGCCCGAACTAACGGGAAGAATGAGCAAATGGGCAATCTGTCTGAGTGGATACGATATCAAATACATGCCTAGAACAGCTATAAAATCACAAGCGTTAGCCGACTTTGTGGCTGACTTTAGCCCAGGCCTAGAACCTCCCGCCGTTTAGGCAGTAAGCACAGGTAAGACTAAATGGCAACTGTACGTCGACGGCTCCTCGAATTTCAGGGGAGCCGGGCTGGGCGTGGTGCTAAAGTCGCCACAGGGGGACATGATAGTAAGGGCCATATGCTGCGATTTTAAAGCAACTAATAATGAAGCAGAATATGAAGCTTTGCTTGCGGGTATGGCGGCAGCTAGAGACCTGGGGGCAACTGTAGCGCTTCACCCCCTTCAAGGGGGTTGACCTCAGCTTCAGTGTCATGGAATTGAGCCATGGAATCCGCAGGTGAATGCGTTGGGGTGTGTTGTCGAATTGAGGGGATCGCCACCGTGCCTATACAAGTTAATCACGGACGCCCGAAACATTGGTGCCAAACTAATGGCCCCACAGATAGGTCCAGTAACCAGATTGTGGGTTCGGGGACATGGTACGGACTAGATATTTGACCCAATCCGCCCGCATGTAGCGGCCTCTACTCGGTCTCATTGTAGTTCCATAAGTCATAACAATTGAATTCAAGAAAACCTATCGATTTGATCTTGAAAGCGCACTAACCTAATATTACTAGGTGGGTTGCTATTATGTACAAACAATGACTTCTACCATGGATAAAGCGATCACTTGATGGTTAGTCAATATTAATAAGGTGCCTAGAAAACCGGTCGTCCATGATTATCTGATTTTAATGTGATAAGCAATTGAATTCCGGTCTTGCTTAAGCAATACATACAAGTGTGATAGAAATATGTACCAATGAGACATGAAGACAAAGGTTAGTAAAGCATAATAATATACATGTGTGTCCTTCTCACCTTGTCTCTGCGAATAAGCAAATTGTTAAAAAAATAATAAATATAATGATAGCGCCTTTGATCGATCCGCTAAACAAATCAAACAAACATGTTAGTATTGATGAAGAAAGCGCCTCATTAAAGCTCGCTATACAAAATGCAAAGAAAACGTTAGTAATGACAAGCAACATTAATAATAAAGATGAAAACTATTGAAAACAGTAAAAAGTGATGAAACTCCTACATATTTACAAGAAGCTTATAACGAGTGAGTTTCTACATCTTGTTTATCGAATTAAAACTCGTAATAATAGTTAATCAAATTAGAAAGAAACGAAAATGAGGTTTTGGGTGAGTAACCTCAGAGGTATACCTTGATTTCGTTCGTTGAATCGATTCGAAAAGGGGCGCGAAACTCGTATTTGAATGTGTATGTGTATGGGACAAGAGACTATGTGAAAGTTTTTGAAGTCGTGAAGTGTTGGGTCGTGAAAAGTTGTCCAGAACTCGAGAGGCAAGGCCGTATTTACAGGCGCAAAGAACCAAAAACGAGCATATATACGCTCAAAACGAGCGTATATACGCTTGATTGAGCGTATATACGCTCGGCTGAGCGTATATATGCTCGACTGAGCGTATATATGCTCGACTGAGCGTATATATGCTCGACTGAGCGTATATACGCTCAGTTGGGCATATATACGCTTGAAGATTCTGAAGATTCTTTGATTTTGAGCATATACGATCCAAGAAGCGTATATACGCTCAATAGAGCGTATATACTCTCACGTATTCTCAATATTTTCTCACGTATTCTCGGAGATTTTCCGATTCTCTTTGGATTTTGCATGAACCTAGACACCTCTAATATGATTCTAGAGGGTTCTAGAACATTCCAAGTATTTTTTGGGTATTTTTAAAGTATTTTCTGATTTTTCTATGTATTTCTTGCGTATTTCGATCTTTGTAAATATTGTAAAATTCATAGAAAATTGTAGAAAAATCGGAAAAATAATCTAAAAATACTGGTGAGCTCAGAAAAATAAGAAGAATGTAATGAAAATCACCAATATAATTTATTTGAAAAATCCTAAAACCAAATAGAAAATTCTAAAAAATAGAAAATGATTAAAGAAAATTCTTTTGGCCTCTTGTTTGACCTTTGCCTCATGATTTCAAGTGTGAATTCACATATTACAAGTTCAGCTGCGTCTTTTCGGAATCGAATCGATCACGAAACGTGGTATGTTTCATCATCGATTACTCATTTGGGGAGACACATTTGGGTGTCTACAGCAACCCACCTCCAAGTCTTCAGCGATTCATTGCTAATAGTAATTCAGCTGCAGGGCGAGTTTGCAGCCAAAGACTCCAAGATGGCCAGGTACCTAGAAATAGCTAAAAAGAAAATGATCGCGGGAATTGATTCAAACAGGGTCAATTTAGTGGGACATTAAACAGGTAACAAGGGACCAGAACACGAAGGCAGATGCCCTAGCCAGCCTAGGCTCAGCCATGAGGAAATGTAGCTTCGACTCCGTGCCCATAGCACACCTTGCCGCACCATCAATCGAAAAAGAAGAACTGGTTATGCCCATCTCCGATGAGAACGAGGAAGATTAGAGAACGCCGATCATCAGGTACCTACGAGACGAAATCCTACCTAACGGTAAGCTAGAGGCCAGAAAGGTGCGAATGAAGTGTTCCAAGTATGCCTTAATTGACAATGTTTTATTTAAAAAGTCTTCCTCGGGCATCCTGCAATGGTGCCTAAGTAAAAATGAGGCACACACCACCCTAAAAGAGTTCCATGATGGTGAGTGCGGCACGCACTCAGCTAGTAGGACCCTGGCTAAAAGAATATTAACCTACGGCTATTATTGGCCGACCATAAAACATGATGCTAACGAATATGCAGGAAGCTGTGATAGTTGCCAAAGGCACGCGAACACGTCGCACCAAGCACCTGAGCAACTGCACCCATCCCTCACCCCATGGCCTTTCATGAAGTGGGGAATGGACATTGTAGGTAAACTACCAACAGCTCCAAGTCAAAAGGTATATATGCTAGCACTTACTGACTATTTCTCGAAATGGATCGAAGCAGATGCTTTCTCCTAGGTAAGGGACAAAGAAGTAATTTCGTTTATCTGGACCAACATAATCTGTAGGTTTGGGGTACCTAGCGAAATTGTTTGCGATAATGGTTCACAATTCATTAGCAACAAAACTAGGGATTTTTGTAAAAAATGGAACATAACTCTAACTATGTCCACTCCTAGGTACCCACAAGCCAACGGGCAAGCAGAATCAAGTAACAAATAATAAACGGAATAAAAAGGCGACTAAAATCGGCTAAAGGGAAATGGGTGGAAGAACTACCTAAAATCTTATGGGCTAACAGGACCACCCCTCGGGGTGCGACTGGACAAACCCCCTTCTCACTTGTGTATGGTTGTGAATCTGTCTTACCTGCAGAAATAGTTGTACCTTCAGCAAGATATGGGCTCATCACCGAAGAAGCAAACGAAGAAGAGCTACGCCTAGACGTAGATACCATAGAAGAAATACGAGACGCAGCCCAGACAAGAATGGCAGCCTACCAGCAGATAGTAGCCAAGATCTTCAATAAAAAGGTGAAAGCTAAGACATTCGCAATCGGCGATTGGCTACTAAGAAGAACGTTCCAGAACACCCAAGAACTGAACGCAGGCAAGCTAGGAGCTAGCTGGGAAGGCCCCTACCAGATCAGTAAAACGTTCAGCAATGGAGCCTATAAATTGATCTCACCTGAAGGCACAGAAGTCCCCAGAAGCTGGAACGCCTGTCACCTAAAAAGATACTGTTTTTGAGGTAAAACCCCAGTAGCTAGCCACTAGAAAAGAGAATCGATGTAAAAGAGAAATATTTGTACTTCTATAGCTAAGCGGCTAGCCAAAAATGAATATCATGCATGAATAAAAGTTGTAACGAAGTCACATCGAAAAGCAAATAAAACACAAATTCATATAAGAGTCAGATCATAGAGTACCAAAAAGGCCGCTCACCAGCGGCAAATCCAAAGTTAAACTGCCCAAGGCAGTACCAAGCAAAAAAAAAAAAGAAACAGTCAGATAATTAGAGCTGCACATGCCGCAGCCATAGCCCAATACGTTCAAACAAAAGTACTAAAAAGTTTTTATGGAACAGGTCGTCTATCCAGAAGAAGGAGCCTTCACCTCCTCAGCTGGGTCACCCATGAACAGTTCCTCGCCATAGCCCAGCTGAATGGTGGAGCCACCCAAGCTGGCTACATCATCTAGCATCTTTTCACAGTCAGGCAACGAAGAAGAAGTTCTGGCAGCTGCCTGAAGAGAACCACCAACAGAAGGAGGTGGTACGGAGTCAGACTGGGGTTTAGCCGTAGCCGCTAGAAGCTCCTTCCTAAACTCCTCATCCTCCAAGTCCTTCATGTCACCTAAAGAGCCCACATAGGCATCTATGTTGGCAGTCAGCTCATCATCCACGGGCCTCTTGAACTTGACCCTCCAAGACAGCTTAGCCAACTCAGTAATCACCGTCTCTGCCTTATCCTGGCGAGCCACAGCGACTGTCTCTTTGAGCTCCGCAGCAGCTAGCTCCAGCTCCTCATGTTTGGCCTTCTCCGCAGCCACCGACGCTTCCAGCTGTTTCTTCTCGGCTGCCCAAGTAGCCTTCTCCTTGGTCAGGTGGGCCATCTGACTGGTTAGGTCCCCAGCACTCTTTTTCAGAACAGCAGCAGTCTGAAAAACAGATTTGGAGACCATGAAGTTTTGGATCAACTGCAGGGCCATATGAAGCCCATCGTTATGCACCACCTCCAGGTCCTGTCCCCTCAAGCGAGCAGCGGCAGCTGGAAACAGTAACTGATCCATCTCTGGCCAGACTCCACCAATCGTCCCTTCGTGATCTAGGTAGTCCCGAGGAAACGATAGGTGAAGCCCAGGAGCAAAATCTTCAGAAGATGTTTCAACAGTCTTCTTCTTGGCATCAGCAGCAGGAGAAGGTCGATCAGAAGTAATGTCAATAACCGGCTCGACGAGATGAACCTTCGCAGCAGATTGGGCACCCCCAGCAGCCGAAGCCTTCCTCTTCTTCGCAGACATGGCCCTTATCTCAGCTACAAACATGGACAAACCTAATCAGAATAAAAATGTCAAACACTGAGCAGTTAAAAGAAAAAGATGATCCACTATGACACCTCAGCTCACCAGATGCCATAACGGATGATTTAGGGTGATCCACAAACTTTCGCAATTCCGCACTATGACCCAAGAAAGCCTCCACCTTAGCCGAATACCCGTGGGAAGGGCCGCAGTCTGTCACCACCGCTGAAAACAAAGAAAAAGAGGAGAAGATGAAAACCAAAAACCAAACAACTTTTAAACCGTCAAACAAAAAGCCAAAAACCACAAAAAAGACCTATACCTCCACTATTCCAACCTTCCACTAACCAATTTAAACCTGAACCCAAAGAATCCAAAGCCACAAAGAAAAATCTAGCCTTCCACCCTTTGTCGGATGCCTCTGTCCCCCCGACTAAATCTACTTCACCCGCTTTCAATTTCAAAGTAAAACGGGCGTTGGCAATCTTTTTGATATAATAGGTATGACAAAGGTCACGATAAGTGAAAGGTGTTTCCCAAGACTCAGTCAGGTGGTCAATGACACTACACACTCTCCAGAATTTCGGTTGAAACTGACCAGGGCTTAATTGAAATTGGTTCAAAACAGAACGAACCAAGGGAGTGAACAAATAAGAATAGCCTAAAAGAAAAGGATACTCATAGAGACAAGCATGCCCAGAAGGACATTTCTCAGGCCTATCGGTTGATTTGGGAGCAATCAGGACAGCATCGTCTGGAAAACAACCACGCAACCGTATCTTTGCGAGGTCCGCTTCCGTTATGGTACTCGCTACATCTTCATTAGGTCTTCCCATTTCAAGATCGACTGAAGCCCTAAGAGGAATAAGCTTAGACCTCTTCCTAACAGACTGTTTAAAACGAGGCATGGACGAACTAAACCAACGGAAAATAAACAGAGAAGCAAGAGATACCTGGAGAGGAAGATGAACGCTCTGAGTAAACAAGTGCGAAAAACGAAGGAAATTGGTAGAGAAATGACTGAGAGAAGACGAAGAAGCAATGAAGTGTAATGAAGTGAAGTGAGAAATAAAGGCAAGAGCAGGTTTAAATTTGAAAAGAATAGGGGAAGTTGAAGGAGTTATGTGATGTGACGGTTATGGGAAGTCGTGGAGTAGTCAAGACAAGTGGAAAGGCTGTAGTGGGGAAGGTGCATGTGCGCAGTAAGACGAAATTGCCCTTCATTAAAAAGACCCAAATGAAGTCCAATTTGGGGGCAAATGTTGTACCCAGATTTTACCTAGGTCCATCCCGTTAAATCATTAAAGGAAATGGTTAGCAAGCCCATGCGGGAAGATAGCTAACGGCTGGATAAGTCCACCTGGAGCAACGGCTAGAAGAGAACAGTTGAGAGATTCACGACCTATATTCAGCAGCCCGAAACCTCGTGACCTAGGAGATATTTTTATTATAAATAGGGAACAAATGTAATCAGAAGAATCATCTAATCTTTCTCATTCTCACCTGAATTCTTATCGAGTACTTAGACGATTTCATTAGCTTGTAATTGAGATCCGAGCCGGTTAAGTGCTAAAGTCATAGTGGATTGGTAGTCTCATCACTACCCGCGGTTTTTCCCCGATTTGGGTTTCCGCGTCACCAATTCTCYTGTGTTCTTTCCGTTTTTGCTTTCGTTRCTTATTGCTTTGCTTGTTACTGTTTAATTAATTAACCCGTCTAGTTGCAGGTCTCGATCCTAGCTAGGTAGACTAGCTGGTTAGCTAAATTCTGCCTAAACACTAGTGTTAATTTAAATGTTTTAACTGTTAGCAATCTAACATTCTGGGTTGTCAGTCTTAATGAATTTTAACGCAATCAAGCAATCTAACAATGCATGTTTTTTTTGTGGGAAAATGAAAATTTTTGGCATGGTGTGTCAGTTTTGAGGTTTAACTGGTTCATCTCTAAGATGACCAAAATATGGGATATCTCTTGGCATTTTTGTAAATTAATGGTCTATAATTGCAACCCCACATGAGCTGTCATTGTTTGATTTGGAACCAAAATTACCAAAATGACACGAGATACCCTACTTTTTGGTCATCTCGGAGAMGAACCAATAATTATCTGTCAGTTTTTATCTGAGAAGTGTGGCAAGAATGCAGGTTTTGAGTTTTATAGTTTGTTGTTTTCATGGTTATATTTTCACGGTTTTGGTTCGATAGTCAAGCAGCATTGAAATGCTATTTTTTGGCCCCTATTCAAGCAGTTGTTTAAATAAGTATGGTTAGGACTTTTTATTTTATGTAAATCATCCCTAGATAACTTATCCTAATCAGTCCTCGTTTTTTAATTTGAGTAATGTGCATCCTTGTTCTAATTTAAGTAATGGGCATAACTTATCCTAATCAGTTCTCGTTTTTAATTTTTGCTCATTAATATGTGTATGCATGCCCGTCACTTGATCTCTACTTTATTTTTGYTTGTGTTTTAAAACTTTGTTGTTGTACTCTTTCATTTTTACAAACTTGGTTTGGCTATTTTATTTTTCAGACGAATGAATGAATTAATCCTTTCTTTCTAATACAAATATAATAATTTGCCATGTATTTTCAAGCTAATTTTACTTGAARGTTCACTTWTAAAATCAAGTGAGTTTTCTACATATTACTAATGATCGKATCTTTCATTGTCACACGGTATYAAGCTATTCGAAATTCGAATCGAAAGTATTTTGTCATATATATAGTGCTTCGAATTAATCCTTTTGATGCTTTTAATTCTTTGCTTTGAAAGCCCTTGTAGCCTGTCTAATTGATGCTAGCTTTTAAAGTGTGGTTGTAGTTGAGTGTAGTGTGTTCCGGACTTTGCCATTATTTGGAAATATAAATAATAGTTTTTAGCCTGAGCACGCATGAGTGTAGTTTATATTAGTTTTAAATTAATAAAATTAAAATATATAATTAAAATGGAGTTATTTTGTTGGCCTTGTTATAATGGTAGAAGTAATGGTTAAAAAATATTAGGTATAACATGTTAAAAGAATAACGAAAAAAACAACGGAGTATACAGATAAAATAATACGGAATAAAATTTTTTTTTCTTTAAAATATAAAAAGAGGTCGCGTGACATTGTTATCTTTTAAGGATTTTAAATATTTGTGAAATAAGTGAAAAACAATACAAAGAAGGAAAATTAGAAGGAAACTTTATTTGAAGGAAAATAAWATGAAATTTTTTGCTACAAGTTTGATGTTGTAAATTTTGTATGTTATTTTCCAATATTTGGTAAGGTAGAATCAACTTAATGAGTTACTAGACGTATAGATAATCTTGGTGTTGATCYTATACCTAAGGCTTGAAGTGAGAGGTGTTTTGGTTATGTAGGTGATATGAACTAATAAT
>SNQN01001926.1:55311-70608 GCA_008642245.1 Bassia scoparia
CTATAAATTAAAACCAACAAATAAAATTCAAAAAAAGGCAAGACGGATAAAAAAAGGAAAGGAAGCGGGCGTAATAACCCCAGTTGGGGAGTTTCGCGCATTTTTCCTTTCCTTTAGCTCGTGCCTAGTAAAAATGCAACCTCATAAAGCTCATTTGGGGACTTTTGACGTTCAATACTCTAGCTCTTTGCCACACAACACACACACACACACAAACACACAAATATATTCTCACACACTCAAAAACATAAAAAACATTAGATGTATGGTTTGTTCAAGGTTCTAAGGTTCTACAAGGGGTTCCTAAAGGTCTGAAGCTTCGTCCTGGTTTACAGCAACGTGTTGCAAGGTAAATTGGAGGCTAATGTCTCAATTCTAACACCCCCTTTTGCATCGTTAGAATACAAATTCACTTTTTATGTAAATTTGAATGTAATATTGATTAATAACTATCGACAATGAAATAAAAAACTTTAAGCAAAACATTCAATCCCTCGTACGAATTGCTTGCATGCTTTCATTCACCCTTAATATGTCTTAAAACATACCGACAATTTCATGTTTCATGACTAATAGAATAAGCTACAGACAACCGACGTTAAGCTCCTGGAATATGGAATTAACAACACATGTCATAATAAAC
This sequence comes from Bassia scoparia, assembly GCA_008642245.1. NCBI lineage: Eukaryota > Viridiplantae > Streptophyta > Magnoliopsida > Caryophyllales > Amaranthaceae > Bassia > Bassia scoparia. Next base: position 55,955 of record SNQN01001926.1, read on the forward strand.
TAGACATTATTGTATATATTTGTGTAAACAAACGCGCATATATTTGCAGTTAGGGTAACACGTGAAATATGTTGTTGTTGTCTTTTGGACGACAATGAAATCGTAATGACTGAGTATAGCCGCTAGATGTGAAGGTGTTGTGCAATACTTCGCCCCTACCTTGTCCCCTAAATCCATTGACCTTTGTGCATGCCCAAACTATGGATCATTTGCCTTGCTTTATGCAATTATAGGCAAGACTTCAACCGGGTTCCATAGCTTCTCAAAAGAAGTGCAATACGACTTCTATACTAATTCCGAGTATAATTCACAGAAAAACAGCATACTCACACTATGAAAAGCAATAATATAATTCTAGCAAACCAAAGTATCGACTAAATTTACCCTCGATACAGGCACCGACCCACGTGGCCCGGTATGCACTAACCCTAGTATAGTGTCAAAACCAAGAGCTATGCCTCTTATTTATAGGCCAATTTCACTGTTAGTAGGAATAATCTATGCAAAATTATGCCTGGTAGGCATAAATAGCGCCCAAGTGGATTGCTATTTCGTGATATTCGCCTACTATTTACTCATTGCGTATAATGTAAAAATCAAAATAAAATCATTGTGATTTTGTTTGATTGTGACATTATAACAAAAAACCCCTCAGTGATTTGGGAATATTAGTGTAGCCCCATGTTCGCCGCGTTCCCAACGCTCTCGAAATGAGCCGTTTTCGCTCGGTGACGTGCGTTTTTCTTATAAATTTGTAACTATTTTCCACAAATCTCAAAATCATGGAAAAATATGTGAAAAAGATCCTTGAATATATTGTGCATTGTTTAAAATTTCATGAATTTTGGAATTCTTGGCACAATTTAATTAAAGACCGCAAAATTAACTTAAATTGTTGAAAATTCCAAAAATGCCAAACATGCCTAGAAAAAAATCCTGAAAAATTCTAAAAAATTTTTAAATAAGTTAAATATTTTTAAAATTAAAAACTCATTTTTCAGGTTGCTTTGGTGTAGGAAAATGTGCTCGGGTATTGAAAACTTGCCTTTTTAGGCGTCTTAAGCCCTAGCCGCACTCTCAATCAGCATGTGTGTTGCAAGGGGTTTCTAACATTGGCCTAATTGGGGTAACAATGTAGGTAATGTACAACATGAGATATAAAGAAGTAGAGGTAATGTCGACGATATGATCGTCACATCAAAAAGACCAGAAGACGTACCCTTACAGGAGAAAGTTCTTCCAAGACGTCCGACAGTTCAACTTGCACCTAAATATAAAACTGTCATTCGAAGTCACCTCAAGCAAGCTCTTAGTTATATCATAGGCCTCGAGGCATCGAGATCGATCCAACTAGATCAAATCCATTATATCACTAAGCCACCATAGAACGAGAAGAGATCTGAGGTTCTAGGGTTCTTGGGTCAACTTCAGTACATCAGTAGGTTCATAGCAAGGCTCACAAGGGTCTGTGATCCTATCTTCAAGAAATTAAAGAAAGGCACACCCAAGAAATGAGACGACGAGTGCCAACGATCTTTCATCAAGATCAAGGAGTACCTCATAAATCCTCTAGTGTTAGCTCCAGCCCGCTTTCGGCATCCATTACGGCTTTACCTCACAGTAACAAACACCGCAGCCATAGCCATGCCTTCACAAGAAATAGATGGTAAAGYGAATGCTACCTACTACCTCATCAAGAGTTCCTGCCATACGAGGAACACTTCTCCACCATAAAGAAGCTATGTGTGGCTTTAGTGTGGACATCAAGGAMGTTCCGACATTACTTGGTCACACACACCYTGTACATTGAATGCAAGMGGYATCCTCTAAAGTACCACTTTGGAAAGATAGRAGTCAACAAGCGGATGTCAAGATGGATGGTTATGCATGTCAAAGTTGACCTTAAGTTCATGCCTGAAAAAGCCATCAAAGGTAGCATCATCTCTGAACTCCTATKAGATTCTCAAGACGAAGTCTTTCCTAAGGACTTAGACTCTCCGGATGAAGAATTAATGATGACCGAAAAAGACAATTGGTCATTATACTTTGATGACGCATCTAATGAAAAGGGATYCGGAATTGGAGTGCTTGTGGTCACACAAAAGGAGGAGGACACCGCAATCTCCGTAAAGCTCGACTTTGACGTCACCAACAATGCAGCAAAGTACGAAGCATGTGTTTTTGGGTTGTAGGCCGCCGTTGCACTTAACGTTAAGAAACTAATGGTATATGGTGATTCTTCACTCATCATAAACCTAATTTTAGGCCGATGGAAGGTACGAATTGAAAGCCTTGCTCCGTATCAATTTCACCTCGAGAGTATTGCACATCAAATAGACGAAGTCGAATATACAAATCTCAGGAGCAAGYACAATTAGTTTGCTGATGCACTAGCAAGGCTRGCATCCATGGTGCGAATTCCTAGTTTAGTYGCTCAAATGCCTATAGTCATTGAACATACGCAAGAACCAGCATACGTRTACACTTTAAATGAAACGGATGACATGCTCAACATCGATCCGAAAGAACCTTGGTACACCGACATCAAGAATTACCTAGAAACCGGTCAATACCCTTCTAGTGCAACAAGAAAGCAGCAAAGAGCTCAAGGCGTCTGGCTCAAAAACGCAACTACAATGTCCTTTACCTCCATTGCATCACTCAACAAGAAGGCAAAACAATCATGGAGCACATCCATGATGGAGTTTGTGGCACTAACATGAAATGGGATTGCATGCAACACATTCGTACGTGTGTAGACACCAAAAAGGGTCTCCCCAAATTGAATAGCTGATGAGGAAAAGTATGACATTTTGAAATAGTTTTGATTCTTAACATACAATCAACGAACCTTGTATCGCTATCAATACAAAAGAAAACAATGATTATGCATTAAAATCTTTTGCTCCAGTTGAATTGCTAATCACAACAAAGAAATCATTAGCATTGACAATTATAATTTAAACGAAGCAAAGTCGAAAACAATTGATAACGAATGAATTATATGATTGAAAACTAAAACAACCAAAATGATATATTAATTAAAATTAATAATAGAGAAAGAGAGAGTTTGATTGAATTGCCTCAAATTATACTTAAAATCCGCAATGATATGACTCCGAGCTACTCGAATTCTCAAGACTTTTGATTTTGAATTGGTGTGTTTGTGAATTGAATTCGAATGAGAAAACTTAGAGAGCTTTTGAATTGCACTACGATGATTATTTGTTATCGAATATAGATTCGTTGATGTTCGATTATAGCACCAGGCAGCTTATTTATAGGCATTGGTGAAAGATGATCAAATAGGGAGGAAACATTGTGTATACGATAGGACCCTATATACCATGATGACCGTATACGTTTACCAATCGTCCTATACGATTGGTGACATGGAAACCCAAGTCAACCTATCGTATTATATTCTAATTTCTAATTCTATTTATCTTCTTCGGTAATTCTTATCTGTATTTTTTGCTTCCTATAATTTGTAACCGAATAGACCTTAACCACTTCCGATTAAATCGCTGGAAAAAATTACAATCTTGTGAATCATATTGATAAAATATTCGAGGCCAATAGTATCATTACAGTGGAAGCTAACATTGATTTTCCCATAGACTATCATGATGTGTCATATCTTGGAAAGAGGTCATTATACTTTGATTATACATCCCTTATTCTGGATTCTCTCCTCTTTCCGCCGTATATCAATCAACTAAATATCAAACAACTGGGTTCTTTTACAACATCAATTATGCACACACATGACAGGGGGAGGAAAATACCGTCACGGAACAAAGCAATACAATTCTGAGCATCTCTATTTGATGATCCAAAGAACTTACCACTTAAACCCTAAAGAAGCACAATTAAACGTAATACGAAAGCATAAAGTGCGAGCCTAGGATGGAGCATAAGCGTGGAGACTAGGCATTTACTCACTCCACAAAGGAAATACCTCTTGCAAGTTCATGTAATCATAATATTGAGATTGCGGAGATAAAAAAAGACATGAACATGCCAAAAAATAAAGCTTATAAAACCTGCTGGTCCTCAAACCCAACAAAACCTCAGTTCAAGGAGAAAAGTTGTCAACGGTACATGTAACACAATCACTGGATATTCTAGATAAATTAATTAACAAACAACTTTCAAAGTATTGAAAAAGTTGAAATCAACTTTGTAGTGAAAAAAAAATTCACTTTCCCTGGGGTACGTTAAATTAGATGAGTCTGAAAATGACCTTCACCCTTTTTAATTAGAATGATTTGAAATCTGGTTAAATTAGTGGAAAATCTTCAATGGACATATGTGACCTCTGTTGAACTTCAATTTTTCACGGGCTTTAATTTGGATTTGAGAATAAAGAGTGATCCGAAAATCATCATCCAATCCCGGCCCTTGTTGCACATCTTGACGTGTCTGACGACCAATCAAAAGGAAATGAGACTTGGTTGGAGGGTTCTAATAATCGTATAATGGCTATCTTTTGGATTGATCGCTGAGGCGTATCTAACTTTTTCCAGAATCAACACATCATTTACAACCTAACTAGTTTCATTACCTACTATCTCTTATTTTGGCACTGTATAGGGAAAAAAACCTGCATCTCTAAAAATCCCCCACCTTTGCGGTGGTCATCAGCTATTATTTCCCAATTTTATATTGCGCGCAAGCACTTCACCCCTTTACACATCAATCCCTTTATATTCATTCGAAACTTTGATTACCCATATTTCCTAATATTGGTCCTTCGGTTAATGTACTACACACCTGTTTTTTTTTTACCCCTTATAGCAGGTAAACTATTGGTATTTTGTTCCCGAGAACTGGTTTTTTCTTCTTGTGCCCTCTTCAATCCCAGACCAAAGCACCCCGATCATTCCGGTTGGTCATAGCCTATGCCCCGAATCAGAGCAAACCTGTATTCCCGCACTCCCATAACAATGCGACGACTGAGGGTTTGCAGGCCTAGCGAAAACACCTAAAATCACGCCATTCCAGGCTTTAATTAACACACATGTCCTCTCTTAGCTCGACTGCACCATCTGCCTACCCGTGAATGGATATGCACAATGGCGCGAACAAGGCGTACAGTGGCACCTATAAAGAACAACTACCTCCGTGCTTATCCAGCTTTCTCTCACGTTTGAGCGCGAGCGTCTCCAATACCCTGCCCTCTCTGAGCTCCCTTTGACCTCCTGACTCCATGTGCCTTCATGCGCGAGCCTTTATTACCCTACAAACCACCATGAAATGAGCCCCACTAGGATATAAAGAGTCATCAGATTTTTGCAAACAACCCCACCGCGCTTTCCTACATGAAAGCCTTTACAACACTTTTGCAATGTCTCTGGGTCCATTCACAATACAAAGCGCTCCCACATTGAAAATTAGTTACCACGATGTAAACCCGATGTACCTCAAGGTTCTCTATTTCAGGGACCTTTACCGCTGCAATGAGAGGGCATGTCACATCCCAGTTTTCCAACTTATTCTTTAAAATCAACTACAGAAGTTTTGAAGAATTTCATAAGACGCAGCCCTATTGCATCCACCGTTTCGTGAGCAACAGCTATCGTCTCCCCCACGCAAAATAGTAGAACATAATCAAGGCGACTTCTGAGCATATAGGGACAGTATGTTATGAAGAGATGAGAACCAACTGAAATACTAAATGAGATGGACTGGAATTGTGCTCGAAGGAAGAGTTCGCGGCAGAGCCCTAATGAGGACTGCGGAGCTGCGTTTGGGCTGACGTAGGCTATCCAGGCCAAACAATGTTGTTTTGTTGTCTTGCCTTTCTGAGCAGAAATGGTTGGGTAGTGTGAGAAAAGATCATTCAATTGCAGGAGTTTCGTCTGGCATAACTTTTGTGTAGGTGCTAAATGTAAGGGCTTCTTCGACGTTGACATATTGGTGGTAGATATGTTCGTGAGAGTCTAGTGGATTCTGTTCAAGTTCGGTACCCTTCCATCTGAGAGAGAAAAGAAGAAGTTATGTAGACGTTAAAATTTAGGGTTTATGATGATGTTTGAAGAGGAACAATGGTCCAACCACTGGTTAAGTTGTTGCTGGAGCAAGAACTTACGAAATAGGATGATCTAAAACTAGTAACGTTTTTAAGGTGCACGGGCAGGCCTAACAAAGGTGCACCCCGCAGCCGGAAAAAAAGCAGACGAAAAAGAATAGCTTCGTACCTTTTGACTCTGCAATATTGTGGTCTTACCTGCTTGTTCTGCACCGAGTCCAATAGAGTTCAAGGGTAAAGAATCTGGTGTTTACGGAAGACCTTTGCCTCCCAAACAATATGAGTATCAAAGGTGTGGGATGGGTCCTCCTTCTACTAACTTTTTGTGGTATGTGTACTCACCCACAACAAGGCGCCTGACGGCGTCCCTATAAATTAACCCCGGATTAAGTCACACCACCCAAAGGTCTGAGTTATTTCCTTTACAATTATATGCACTGATTTTTGTTTCCCCTGACCAGTTAAGGCCCAAAATTACCCAAACCGGGATTTTACTAATAACAATTGTGTGCGCAGCACATCCTTTTCTTTGATAAGGGTCCTTTTATTTTGCGACTCCCTCATTACCGTGAGGGAAAGGAGAGGTTTTTCTTTTTTGTATGACCTTCCAGGAGTTTATACAAAAATCAATTACCAGTTCCTGCTTTTTAATATATACAAATTCCCTCTTCAGCTGGTGCAAGGAGCGCTCATGATGAGACGTTCAGTCGTTTCTTCGTTGGTTTCTGATCAATTGGCAGGTGACCATCTAGTAGCCACTTTGTTTCGTTGCTTTGCGTAGGAATTTACCTGATGGCTGGAAGAGTGCCTGAGAAAGAGTGATATTTAGTGGTGAGGATGGACTATTGTTGTCCAGAGAAAGATATGTGCATTTGGCTTACCCCTGCTATCTCTTCACAATCAGTCGCACTCTTCTGTCTTCTATTGGATATCACTTCGAAGGGAATTTAGTCGGCGCAATTTTGAAACTTAAGAGATAACTTTCCCGGACTGTTAGCTGATAGGGAGGTTTTATCACCACACCATCCCTCAGTCTTCAATGGATGTAGGCACCAATCCTCCCCGCGAGTGTTAAACAAGCCCATCGTCTCGTGCCAACTTCCTTGTTATATGGACACTTACTTCCCCCCGATTCTTTCCAGAGGGAATTTTGGCTCATGGTCGTTGTGACCCGTGAGTGACGTGTTTTTTTTTACCTAGTGAAGATTTGTTCTGGTACTTGAAGCGATCGATGCCCCTATTGACATTCCCAACTGTTGCGACGCGTGGTTCATTGTTGTTGAGGTGACGTACCTGGCTACTTCACCTTAACCGTTTGAATCAAAAAAAGACTTCTCCTCACAAGTATGAATGAGGGCTCAATTATGTCATTGATGTGGTATTTACACCTTAAAACAATATCAAATGGTTTAATGTGCTGCGATAGTGATTTACCAGACCAGGGGTCCAGGATCATGCTCAATGTCCTTGGATATTTATATTTTATGCAGTTGTTCAGTCACGATGAATCTTACGGATTCCCTTTTTCGTAAACGTCTATTCATTTTGTCCGAATAAGTAATGTCTTGGGTCCGACCTCACTGGAACTAAACAAGGAAATTGAAATCGACTATCTACTTATTAGTATGGCATTCTCTTTTATTGCTTTTTACTTGCGTTTTAATTACAATTCTAATTAGGATGGAGTAGTCGTGGCATGCGAGAACTGCATCCATATGGATTATCATAATAATGGGTGAGGCTGTGTGTAAACTCCTCGGGTGAAAGAGTCTCTGTCGGCATCATGAGGACCTTCCATCTGACTCTGGATTCTAGATTGAAATGACGACTGATGAGGAAGTCCCACCACTATTAGATTTGTCCAAGGTTATCCTCACTGAGTCTCGCGGCGTTAGTTATGTACATGTGTGCGGACACTGGTAGTTGTTTACCTCAAGTCCTTATTTCTCCTGAAGGTCGGAAAGCGGTTGTACGCAGACAGTGTTTTTTGGCCTTTTGGGGTAAGTTGGTTGGCTTGCATAGCAGTCAAATACGAGAAGATTTAAGATGCTTATGACCGGATTGAGATGGAGTACGACTTTCATCCCTTCTCTTCAGGTGTTTTCTCTTTTTTTGCCTCCCTCCGCTTCATCACGCTTAATAAAATATATGATGCCACGTCAGTCTTTTTTGTAATTCAGACAAAATAACAAAACAATAATTCATGCGACAGAACAGCCATACTTTACCAAGTGAATTACTAAATTTATTCAACACTAGGTTCTCTTTAAAAATTGTGAAATACAGGATTTGCATGTGCCCTAATGTGTGTTAAAGAGATTATAATCTCGTCAAATAACAAGTACTGGCAGTCAGACTTTATTGCATAATAGGAATTATATATAAAAACCAGCACGTCTCATCGAAGCCTCTCAAATACAATCTCTGTCGTTTTTGTGGAGTAAATTCAATATTTATCATAATTATTAAGGTTATATATAAACTAGGTAAAACTTAACAATTTATTTTTTATAGTGATATCGAGGCACATAGACATCTTAAAAATTCTTTTGATAAGTTGCCTCTCGACCAGTACTCACCTCCTGTCCTATCTATCTTCAATTCTCCAATTTCGATCTCTTATTTTGTATAGGTTCACATAGGCGAGCTTATACATCACATATATAGACACATATATCAGAACAAGAATCGACCTTCTCATTTTCTTTTTCATATCGTCTCTCTTAAGATGGAGCACATCTAGTATTTATTTTGCACGCGATCTGCGCGGGTGATAAAGCTGCGGATAATTGGTGTGGGAGTGCCCTCGAAAAAGCGGACGAAATAAGGGCATATTTATCTGAGGATTGCTCTGATACCAACTAGTTTTTGTGCTTATAATGTGCATATGGTTTTTAGTATGGTATCGTTTTTACTAGATGCAGTTGAGTGTCGAATATAGAGTTTCACTACACATCATTGAATTGTTAAAATAATGTTAAAATAGAAGAGCATCCACATACTATATGTATAAGCGAGCCAAGCTCAACCGATTTTTCGTGCTTATAAGTTAATACTGAGAATTGCCAGCTCGAATAAATAATGTGAGAACTCGTTTCCTCAAAATCTTTAGTTGCGTCCAGAGACAACAACACGTATAAATGAGGTGATAACCCTGGGTTCCCTGTTAGATTTTTTAATATGAAATTCTAAAGTTTATTCTGTGTTTGTCTTTCTATACTGGCTCCTAATTTCTGATTGTCAATTTTATCAAATTTGAACTAGCTTCTTTCGTCAATTTTAATTCGTATGGGAGTAGAGTGTATCATCTAAAATACGAATAAACATTATGACAATTAGTCCTTCATTCTTTATCTCATGAAGAACCTTAAGTCTACTCTGAGAGAGAGAAAGAAAATTATACCTTTAACATGAACATTACATGTTGCGTATGAATTCGAACCGCTGGGAGAGAGTGTCCTCAAAAGGCAATGTGCTTAAGTGGGGTCTCTTGTGTGCGTTGGCGCATCATTATATTGGACTACAGAGTTGGAATTGAGAGCCTTCGCAAACCATCCCGCAGATTAAAGTATTTGTACTATACATCTCGGAATACTACAATTTCCGGATATTAGGCATGAGGGGATTTATTGATAGTCGACTTTTCTGACATAATCCAAGGAGCTGAGAGGCGTCCTTATAAATGCCAGAGTAATGGCGATGGTGTGCGGCGTACATGTGTCGTAGAGGGGTAACACCATCTTTCCTCCTCACCCTTTCAACTTATGATTTTAAATAGGAGATTACATCCGCGATGCTGAGAGGCCGGTCACTATTCCTATCCTCATTCATCTTTAGTATTAAGTGTCCGAACAAAGTGGCGAATGCACTATTTCCCCAAAAAGACTATTTTACAATACATTCCCCACAATTTAACTTTTAGACAAAATGTTAAAGCTTGGTAAAAAGATAGGATTGAAGTTGTTATGTGTATGTTTATTTTATTCACGTTATAAACAATTCTTAAAATTTAACTTTTATATCTCTATCCTATATAAGCCAAGGGGGAGCGATATGGTTCCCCCCTAGGGAAAATAACAATAATTGCCCTCAATGATTTTAATTAAAAAATGAAGAAATAAAATGAAATAAGTCAAATACCGATTCAATCATACCCTCATTATGAACCAGAATCATCACCTAAGCATATAATCTCAAGTGCCATGGGGCTGAGAGGTAAGGTTGTACTTGTACATCACTAAAAAGTTGTTCCCAACAAACGAAGCTTCTCCCTGTTTAAGAGCGAGGTGAGAGTTGGTGCTGACTACTTTATTATCGGAGTACTATGAGAGGTGGTGAGACTTAATTATACCCGAAAAGGCATTGGTTTTAATGCGGGCCCGAGATTGACCCACATAATATTTACTTTGTCCCAGGAGTGCGAAGATCTCTTTAATTATAAGTGGCGCCTCCACCATACTCTCTCCTAAATTGTCCACCAAATTGGTGATCTTTAATTCATAACACCCTCGAAATTCGACTAAACTGTTATCCGTCAACCATCAAGGACACCAAGATCGCACCGTACTTATTCTATCCCACTAAACACAAGTCAAAAAATATTGGTCCCGGGAACAAGGGTTCTTGTTTTTGCTAACTAGCAATCCGTGTTAGCATCCTCCATTCAATTAAAAATTTTATGACCTAGGAAATCTTGACTCCCTCCGTTCTTACTTAAAATTCCATCCCATAGCTAATGCTTCTCTAGCTCTCAATCCAACTACTTCCAAATAATCAGTGAGATCTCTGTAAATTCACCTGCAATATATAAAAAATGATATAGCTCAAGAGTTGGGGTCTCTCTCTAGAATGTTAATAACAAGTTAGTTTTTATTAAACGAACTTCCTATACATTTGTATTAATGACTCCTGATCTCCAACTCGTATCACAAAGACCCTTTCTACTTCCATTAATTTAAAGAATATTTCATTTGTAAATTGTGCAGAGCCAAACATGAAATCAGACTATCTCATGATGAGTTTGCCAAGTATATTGGTAGTGGACACAGCACGGGGAGTATTATAACAGTTTATCGATCAATAACACCCACTTTTTATCTAATCTTATGGTTTCCTCAAGCTAACTTACCTATTGACCCCCCATAAAATTATAACAAAACTGTTTTTATGCTGCCAAAATCATTTTGAGTTTTAACATACCAAAAACCCCCTAAAATTTTCTATGCAAAACAAAAAAAAAAGAGATATCACGGATAAGATGGAGCATGTACATCAATGGTTATTGCACATACCGTTACAGGAGACTAATTGCGCACGCATCGCGGCAAAAACTAAGGAACCTTAGTGATATAATCGTTGTTGATTTAATAGTTCAAGATCCTCTCGAGTAAGGCAGAGCAGCGTATGGGGTCTTTTCTCTATTCAACATATAATATGTGCTTTATATTAACTCTTAAAGAAATAAAAATGCGCTTTAATATACATTAATTAAACGTATATAAAGACCTAAACGCTTATTATTTTCTATTTCATATCATGGAATAGGAGGCCAGCGGTAGAAGATTTAACCTATCCACTCTACACCCTCCTTGATCGCCAAGGACCCAGTTACTCTTTGCCCATACACCCATATATCCTCAATTTCGGACGTTCCATGAAAATCTTACCAGCGTTCCCAAACCTCTTGATAATTCCATAATATAGGATAATATTGATTGAGGACATATTATCTGTAATATGTGGTGTTTTGTCTCAAACACCGAATTTAACGTGGAAAACCCAATAATCTTTTCATAAAACTTCCTCCGATCATTATCTCACACCCTCATAAAGTGGGTATTACTATTTACAATACATTCTTGTTAAACAATAATTTTTATAACTCTTTACCAATCCTTTTCTCTACTTGCTTAACTCCCATCTTTTTCCTCTTAGGGCATTATAATTAGTTTCCACAATCTGTTGCATCCGAACTCTTTGTATTGGGACCATATGAATTTTTTCTCTCGGAGAGCGGAAAGGGGAGTATATATTTTCTATTATATCATATATTGTCATGTTTATTAAACTAGACCAATAGATTACAATATGCAATACAATTCATATGTTTGATTAAGATTTGATTGTTTGTATTATTTGAATGGGTTAAAATTACAAATTCAAAAATTCTCTTTTATTTTAATTCAGAATATTCATAACATGGTTAGTTCTTATGCTGCACAAGGAATCCAAAATTTTTCCTAATGATATAAATATTTTTAAATATATAACTTAATATATATATTAGTACCAAACTTATAAATATTTATATATTTTCCCACAATAAGTCCATATAAATTTACTATCAATAATTAATATCCCTACTATACTAATATATATATAAATTATATTAGTTTGATGGATATATGAAGTTAGTTGTGTTTTTTAGATGGGGGATAGTAGTATTATTTATTATCATTAAATAGTTGTTATCCAGATTTGTATATTTAAACAAATAACAATGTGAGTTTATGGTTGAATATACATTTTGTTAAATTTTTTTAATTGAATTTTATTTTTTTTAGAAATTTAATTTAAGATACAGTGAGGTGGGGCAGTTTATTAGTAGGGTCATTTTGGTGTTTATAAAAATAATTATATGTTTATGACTATCTATCAATCAGCTACTTTAGCGTTGGGAAATACTCTTACCCAAATGAAAAGATGTGTGCCGTATCACAATAAAAGTAATAGACTCAAGATCCCACGTGTCCGACTCCGCTTGCGTAGTTCATTCTTGAGTTAATAATAAGCAGTCAAAATGAGTTCGCAAGGGTTTTCCCATTATTTTATACTTTATTCTTCACATTCATAAATGAAGTCACGGTAATATAGATGGACAGTCATCAGTTTGTGTTTTGTCTTCTCGGATTAGTAGTTTCTAAGTCACATTCAGAGGCCGTTTGTTTATACTTTAAAATAATACCGAGGCGGGACATTATCATAACATTCATAAATAGGCGTTGGAGAGGGACTGTGCATGGCGGGATTGAAATAAGACACCTCTCTATCGTATATTCCCTAACCAACTATAATATTTCTCAATTCTACATACTTCATCTTCCCTCGTAAAATTTCTCATGCCAGTAATGATAGTTGAGAACTATTCATGTAATAGTGGAAAATTTCCTTTTTAAATTTTTCGGTCATTAGTTATTGTTAAGAATAAATAGTAATCAAGTGGTGAGATGCTTTTTCCAGAATCGTGGGAATAGTAACAGACTGTACCCCTTATTACCGAAATCTCTAATTTTTTTATAACTTGGTGTGTTACTCATGCCATATAATTAAAAGCCCTGATTTCATCTTCCCTCCAATTGGTGAAATGATCGCGCAAACGTGTGTAAAGTAGACACAAGTTTGGGCAGAATTTAGAATTTTTTGAACATAGGAGTTACCTAAAGATTTTGTCACGACCTCTCAATCTTTGTTTGTTAGTTTCCTATCTACTTGTATGATTTATTTGGCAAAATCTGCAGTGATTCATTAAATTTATTGATCACGGTTATAGTTTGATATATTAGGATCTTTAGAGATTTACTAATTGATAACATAAATGCTATGTTTTTAGTGGTAGATGATTTTCATCTACTGAATTTTTTTATTTTTAATTATAAAATGTTACTCTTTTAGTAATTTTGAATTTTTTATATATTATTATTTTCACCCAATCACAACAAAATCCAACAATATTTTCAATTTTATCTGCGCTATACGTTTTGTAGAAAAATCTCAGTATTTTGATATTCTCTAACCCTAGAATAGTTTGTTATTTATTATCGCTCTCCTAATATACTCCCTCCGATTGTAGCTTAACAGTTCTCATAACTTGAACAATTTGAATATGATTTAAACACTCTAATTAAATGGAATGCGCCAAGCTTGTTTATCAAGTAAAAAATCGTAATCCAACGCAGGAGAGAGAATATTTTTTGTGTGTGAACTAATCTTATTGCGAGCTTAGTTACCACCCCCTCCCTCAATGGGCCCTAGAGACAATTTACTTGTTGACGTACCATAAGCCATTCTATCGTCTCACCTAGTGATTATTTGATACAATTCTATTATTTTTTCTGTTCATTTTCTCTACACACCTGTGAATTAACTTTTGCACTTTGGTCCCTTTTAACAATTAGAGAGAATAAAAATTACAATCAATGCTGCCCCTTAGCAATTTGCCTTGAGCCTACTATTTCATCTGGTTATTATGAGTTAGAATACCTACTTGTATCAAATTAAGCTCAGGTTAAACCCAAAAAGAAGAAAATTCTCCTTAAGTTCAATAGCTGATGTCTATGCGACCAATAATCCAACCCGACGTTAAGCCCCAGTAATGACTTACGCGTGAACAATGAGGTGTAGTCCCAAGTGATGGTCTCTCTCATGCTTACCACTCCATGAGGAGTCTCGGAACCCACTGATTCATACCTCCATGCCTAACTTACTACTAGAATCTTTTCTATAGGTATTTGGTCTTCACTAACAACAGAATCTATCTAATATTCCTTACCCCCTCGTACAATCTGATTATTTGCATCCCTCATTTTTGTCATGTCCTTCACATCACCAACCTTCATATTCC
>SNQN01001927.1:0-16613 GCA_008642245.1 Bassia scoparia
ACTCCGTAGTGCTTGCAAATAAGTCCCAAAATCACTCCAAATCAATGGAAGCAACCTAAACCTTATTCAAACACTCAACAAACAACATTAGTAGCAAAGAGGGCCTTAAGAAGGCCAAAAACCTTTCAAAATAGCAAGAGAATGAGGGAAAAAACCATATATCAATACAATACATCAACAATGACTAGGGCCCATACAGTGTACACATATACAACATGACTACAAGTTGACTATGGTCGGTTTGGGTTAAGTCAAAGAGGTACCATGCCTAAAAGTAGAGCTTGGTCTAAACTTTACCACTAGCAATTAGCAATGTATAGCCAAGTTGCCTCTTAAGTACACGCATCAAGTAACACGTGTACACGCGACATTGTCGAGATAGGACTTGCCTTAGCCATACGATCAATTAACCAWATGCACCAAAGTGGTTTCCCCCCTTAAGGCGATCTCGACTATAAAACATACCCATATGAGACCATGGATTATTCAAAGGTACGACCCTATTCGAATGGGCCACATGCGATATGCATAATTCAATGAAGAACATCGATGGAATTATGAGACTTTCAAGTCTCTCCACTTCACCTAACGGTGATTAACCCAAGTGAAGTCATCATATTATAGGCATGTCCCTTATTCGGCCTTGTCTTACGTCGATTATGTTCGTGGGCCTGAGCCACGGATCCCGCATGTGAGACTGTTAGGGTAGTGTTGTCATGTGAGGAATCGCCARCGTGCCTATATAGGTTAATAACAGACGCTTGAAACATTGGTGCCAGGTTAATTGCCCCACTGTTTGATCCAGTAACCAGTTCATGGGTTCGGGGACATGGTTCGGAAAGAATCTTTGACCCTATCCACCCGCATGTAGCGGCCTCTACTCAGTCTCATTGTAATTCCATTAGATCGAATTCATTGAATACACAACAACTTAGCAATTTTATCCTTAGGAAGTGCTTTAGCCATAGAAATCTATTAAAAGGGTGAATTTCTACCATGCAAATAAATACCACTACCTAGCCTAATTATTGTGATCACTTCAAATTAATCAAATTAATGGGTGCTTAAAATCAATTTGTCCATGATTAATCTGAATTTAATGTGATTCAACAATTTAGGTCTTGTTTAAGCAATAAAAAAGTGATTTCATGCATAAACAATGTCAACATAGATATGCGATGATAGTTAGTACGCACTAATAGAAACTCAAATATTCAAATCAATCTTACCTTGCTTCGCTATCAATCACAAGAGAAACCAAATGTTAGTGTATCAAAAACTTTGCTTCGACTTGAATCGCTCACAACAAGAAAATCGTTTTCGGCCGACTGCTATCACCGATCGATTTTCGGTCGGTAACACCCTTTACCGCCGAAAATTGGTCGGTGAGTTGGTCGGATTACCCTTCGTCGGTAAAATCCTTTTCACCGACCGATTTTCGGGTCGGTGACCGGTTCACCGACCGCTTATCCCATCCTAGTTTTTTCTTCTTCAATTGCTTCAAAGCATCAGGACCTTCAGTTACTCTCGGTAAATCTTTCACAATCTGCCAAAGTTCCTCACCTGACATGATATGAGGAGCCGAGGTCATTTTCTACTCTGTTCTTACAGAAAGCTGTCTTATTTTTTCGAAAGGGGTGGTCGGAGTCTAAAACCGACGATGACAATCAACCATGATACTTTGCCACCATGTTTTAGCCAAAAGGCCTTTCTTTTCTCATGCAATATGGACAAGCCTTAAACAGAGGGGCTCCACACCTGACAACATACCGTATGCTGGAAAGTCCTGATAGTCCACACACGGCTGCACGAAGATTGAAATTCTGCTTTTTTGAGATGTCATAAGTGAAGGACCCAACAGACCACAATTGCTTCAGCTCATCAATCAAAGGTTGCATGTAGACATCCAAGTTGTTCTTTCGGATTTTTTTGGCCCAGGGATAAGCAAGGAAAGGAAATGAAAGGTTTCTTCATGCACATGTCCGGTGACATGTTGTAAGGTGTAGTGAGAACAGGCCAACAAGAGTATTGCTTTCCAAACTTCCCAAAAACGGAGAAACCATCGGTGCACAACCCAAGTCTAACATTTCGAGGCTCGGATGCAAAGTCGTAAAAGTGTTGTCGAAGTGCTTCCAAGCTTCACTGTCACTTGGGTAAGCCATGTTCCCTTGCCCTCGACGGTTTTCAGAATGCCATGTCATAGACTCAGCAATGTTTCTAGCTAATCGCGGTGTTATTGGAAAGTACACCAGAAACTTGTGGGAACTAAACTATCATTCGAGTCTTCTTGTACCGATTCACGCAATGACGACACTTATCAAGTTCGGCATCGTCCTTCCAATACAACATACATCCTTTTGGGCATGCGTGTATCTTTTCATGAGGAAGCTCTAATCCTTGAGTACCTTCTTTGTGTCGTAGTAGGTGTTACAGTACACTTAGTTTTTTGGGACGTGGGGAGCGCATCACTCAACAATGACCAAAACCATCTACGCACCTGTGTGGCAAGTTGTACTCAGACTCAAATTGATCATCTAGAAAGCATCTCCAACACCGAGATGTTGCTCCCATCATACAAGACTCTTGGGCTAACTTGAGCAACTCGAAGAACTTTTTCGCTTCCGCATTTGGTTCTTCTTCGACTAAAGCTGCCTTCCTCAAGGAATGATTGGTCCAGTCTCCAAATGCATCGACAACCATTTTCGGTAGGGATTCGTTTGAGTAGGAGACGAGTGGACCCTTTGCTCACCCTTTCACCGTGACTTAACCATTCATAGTAGTTCTCCATGAACCCTTCCTATACAAATGTACTTTAAGTCGGGCACATCCAAGTACTTCAGTTTTTACACCGAACACACGGACATCTTATCTTGTCCCTGTCATTGAGGTAGGGGTGCTTTTGAGCGAAGGCAACAAACTCATTCACCCTTCGATGAACTCACTCCGAAGCATGTTCTTATCATCTCGTCTATTATACATCCACTCACGCTCCTTCCTTTTCATTTTGGGCAAGCCTATTCTAAGCCATTAAAAAATATCAGTTCAAAGCATCTAAGAGCTAAGGTTTGTCATTTCTAACTTAGATTTCTATTCAATCAACCTATCAAAGTATTTAGAATTTAACAAATTTATGCATAGTTTAATAATTTTTTTAATATATATTCATTCTAAGACAATTACAAAATTTATGATATATATTCCCAAATATTTGCAATACAAATTAAAGTATTATATAGCCACAATAGGCCATATCTTGCTGAACTTATTTTAAGCAGTTTCAATCATGATTAAGAATCTAAGAATATCCATAAAATCAATTAAGTTAAAAAATGTTGTTCAATGATACTTATTGCTTTAAGAGAAATTGAACAATGCAGCAATAAATTATAAACAACTTCTTATATTACAGTGCTAATTACTATTGCAATTAGATGTTCAAAATCATCATATTTAAATCAGAAAGTTGTATGTGCTCATAAGTATGACCCAAGGCTCAAAAAGGTATCTCTTTTAAAAAGTTCCATCACAAAACACAACACTTTTATCCATAATTATTGAGAGATAAAGTATCCAAAACACATGGATTGAATTTGAAAATCTTCAGTCCTTATTAGTTGCTTCGCCCATTTTTAATAATTCACTTTCTAAATATGCTTATTCAAAAGTAATTTTAGAATAAAAACTGCAAAAAAAAATATATTAATTAACGCTCATGCTTAATGTTTTAATTATTCTCTAATCAACAATACAGCAACAATCTTGACAAATAACCTGTACTCTGAAACTAGTACCATATCTCACTATTAACTTAAGAAATTGTTAGAGCAACACAATAAATAATAATGCTCTCTCATCTCACTATTCAACATGTACCAATGGATAATACTTGCATACAGAAGAAGAAATGCTTCAGATTTCAAAGATATGTCAATTACTTTTCCTGGTTTTGAACAAGTGAATTGTGAGCAAATGTGGATAGTAATTGTAATCAAGTGAATTAAATAATAATTACATACCAATTACATACAATTAAACCAATTCATTAATAATAATTAAACAACCTCAAACAAAAAGATAATTAAATAAATTAGATTAAAATTAGAGCAGAATTAAACAAAAAAAATAAAATAAATACCAAAGTCAAGCGTTTGTAGGAGGTGGCGGCGGTCTGGGCGAGGTGGTGGCGGCGGTCTGGGCAGGTGGTGGCGGCGGTCTTCTGGCCTCCGAGGTGGGTCGCCGGCGAGGAAAAAGAGAGAAAGAGAAAGAGAGAGAGGTTGCGGCAATGAGGAGCGAGAGAGAGAGAGAAGCAGTGACGGCAGTGACAGCGAGAGAGGGAGTGCGAGAGAGGCAGGTGTCCCTTCGCCGGCGCGGTGAGAGAGGGTTTGAGAGTGTGAGTGAGGAGGGTTTGAGAGTGTGAGTGGGTTTGAGAGTGAGAGGGTTTGTTTTACGGGAGAGGAGGTTTGAGAGTGAAATGAAAAAAAAAATTGAGTTTTACGGGTGAGGAGGTTTGGCTGCGATATTTTTTTTTTTTAAAAAAGGGCTTTTACGACCGACTTTTCGGTCGGTATCACCGACCGAATTACAACATCGGTCGGTGATACCGACGAGTGTCGGTCGGTAAAAGCCTTTTAAAGAGTGCCTTAATTCATTTTTAAAAGCACGTTTGTTCATTTTTGAAAAAAAAATATACATTACCGACCGACACTGCGGTCGGTACCACGACGATTTTGGACTATCGGGTCGTAAGTCCGCGCAGTGTCGGTCGGTAATTTTGGCGGAAATTTTAGTATGTAGAGGTTTCAAGTTGAGAGGTTACCGACCACAAATACGGTCGGTAATACCGACCTATGAATTTTCGGTCGGTACTACCGACCGATTGTTTGGTCGGTAATATTTCACCGACCYAAGGCGGTCGGCAATAGTCGGTGTTACCGACKAAAAAAAATCGGTCGGTGAGGTCGGTCGGCCGAAATCGATTTTCTTGTAGTGGCTTAGCACAACAAAAGAGATTGTTAGTATTGATAATTACGATTAAAGCAATTGCGATAAAGCGAAAACGATTGAAAACTAATAAYTTTACATGATTGAAATTCAAAAGCGAAATTATAATTTATATGATTGAAATTCAGAAGAGAAATTATAATATTAATCAAAATTAATAAGAAAAAGAAAAGAGAAAATTTGATTGAATAGCCTCAGAATTTTGCACCTATATTCACAAATTAACGACTCCGAAAGTTGCGACGAACATGAGAACCTTGGATGTGGTGAGTGATTTGTGTTTTTGAACATGCTTTTTGAAAAATTTATTTCTAGTTTAAGTTTGAATTTTCAAATAACTCTAACTTATTTTTGAACATATTTCTAGAATTTTTAAAAAAWTTCTGGATTTTTCTAAAGCATTTTTTGGAATTTTCAACAATTTAATTAATTTTGCGATACTTAGTTAAATTATGAAAACAATTCTAAAATTCACGAAATATTACCACAATGCACTAGTCCWTACAAGGAATTTTATGCATATTTTTCCAAAATTGTTGGACTTGTAGAAAGTTAGTTATGAATTTCCAAAGCAAAAATGCGCACCCGAGGAAAACAACTTGTTCCGAAAGCTTCCGGAACATTCTAGAGCGTGGGGCCTGATTAGCTTGCTCCCTAAGGATGTCTAGGTTCATCCCCTATCTTCCCTTGCACGACTCTCAAATGAATAAGGAAGAAAACAATTTTTTCCTAAACCAAACCGTGCAAAATAAAGCATATCGAGCATAAAAAGGGGGGAAAATCCTGGGTACTATTACACCCAGGTTGTGCGCTATTGTGCCCATTTTTGGGCTTGATTGCGCCTACTTTCCTTCCTTTTTTAGCTCTTGTCTATAAATTTAAGGCCTCGACCCTTCATTTGCAACATTCACGCTTCATACACTTCGCATTTGCACTCTCACTCTATCCGTTTCTCTCTCTCTAAAACTCTCTCAAAATTCTTCAAGCATTTACACAAATTCTTAAACACAATTTCAAAATTTCTTTAAGGTTCTTAAGGGTTCGCAAAGGTTCTTAAGGCCAGGGTTTCAAAGGGTCCAAAACATCGTTCTCGATCGACAACGCCGAGTTGCAAGGTTAGTTTGAGGCCAATGTCTCAATTTCTTTACACCCTTTTGCATGCTTGTTAGAAATTTTACTTTCTATGAAAATTAGCATGTAATCTTGATTAGCAACTATCAYACATGAATTAAAAACAACATTAGGCACAACTTTAATTCTTGTCGAATGCTTGCATGCTTGCAAAATAATAGTACTATTATTATGTCTTAAACAAGACCAACKAATTACATGTTCTCATGCCTAATAAGACTAATTCTTGGACAAATTGATTTTTAGGTACCTTAAATACGGATCTAAACTACACATGTCGCAAAAACAAATTAGTCCTATATGCAACTATTTCTGTTAAACAACCCGCCTAATAATTTGCATGCTTAAGGTTAAAATGGAAATATCTTTAATTTGTTGTTGTCTTTTGACAATAGACTTGCAATGAGCGAGAAGAGGCRGCTAGACGCAGGGGGYGGYGYGGGGGGGGGGGGGGGTTATGCACTACTTAGCCCTTYCCATTGTCCCCTAAGCCAAACCCTTAGTTCCTGACCAAATATGGAGTCCTTCGTCTTACTTTATYTAATTATAGGCAAGGCTTAAACCGTGTTCCGCAGCTTRTCGAAAGAAGTGTGGTGGCGACTTCCTTTACTCGTTTCGAGTATAAACACACAACTTCAGGCATACTCAAACTATGCAAAAGCAAGAATTCAATTCTAATAATAAACCGAGTGATTAACTAATTGTACCTCCCGGAGTAGAGGGACCGGTCGTAGTCCGACCCGGTGATGCCCCGACGCCCATATAGGATGTGGTTTGATGGATATGGTTTATAGATTTTATCACAACTTCAGAAATCAAATCTATTTTGATATATCATATTTTTCCTCATCGGCTATTCAATTTGGGGAGACACTTTTGGGTGTTTACAGAAGGGGTAGTTTTMGAAGGGAGTTGATGAGAGTGTAGGAATTTTGGCGAGAGTGTTTTTGGTTAGGTTTGGGGGTGGTTATAAACAATATCATTTGTTTAATATAATAGATAATAGATAGATACTCAAATTCCATAATTCAAATAATGAATTTGAAATGAAAGTTATGTTGTTAAACAAAACCTTAGGAAAATTGAAATTGCATTTCTTTGATTGATAATTCTAGTAAATAGTTAACAAAACAATAATCCAATATATGTTCCCACCGTTCAAGATTAAGTTGTACATTTAATGATAATTTCGGGATTAAGTCTAGGAAGATTATAAAGTAATGTGGGGTGTAGTAAAAATCTAGAACATTACGGCCTTRTGGTAATGAAGAAATTTTGGGGAATTTCGATAATTTCACGAAGAATTAGTATAATCATTTTTGCACTGAAAAAAGTACTCATGGATGAATTATATTTTTCAGATTTGATAGATGTCTCCTTAAACTTGATACGGAGTATATGTCTTGTTAGACTTGATAACTAAAATTGAAATATGAGTCGTGCTTGGACATGTTTTCCTATGCTCAAGATATTTTAACTCTCGCAATGTGGGCAGGAGCAAATATATTTTTGAAGAGAAAAATGATAAAAATAATGGATACGAAAGGGAAAAAAAAATCAAGCATATGTATGAAGATAACCTTAACTACATTTAGATTTCAAGTGCAATGGACTCTTTTGTGAAAGCGAAGGGAGTGATAAAATACACATATTGCTCYTGGATTCAACCACTATCTTAAACTTTCAATTCAGTTTTTTATTTGATTCGTGCAGCTTTAAATGAAAAATGAGACCTACGTTTATTCTTATAAACTCGCTTTTGTGGAGGTTATACGTATACTGTTGGGTTAGCATTATCATAATCTTTTTCAGGGCATTAAAATGGCCTCATGCATGCTATATGTCTTGATCTTTTAATCTGCTACGTTTTGTTTTTGTGGAGGTGAATTCGTATTAGCAAGACTTTGCAAGTAGAAAGATATTATGTGTCTCTTTCACCTGGGTCCTTCAAACCCTGCTTCTGAAAGAGATGTAGCTTCAATTCTTTCACATACACACACATGRTCCTTTCACCTCTTTGAATAACTGCACATTATCTGTTTGTAATTTACTAATATGGATTCGACCCAGGTGAACTAGTCGGCTACGTTGGAGAACCTCTAATCTGATCTTTCAACAATTGACAATGTATTTTACAAGGTAACATGAAATCTATCATAAAGCTTAATCCTCCAACAAGTGACATTCCATTTTACAACGTGACAGGAAATCTTTGTTATCATATATCGATCACTAATTGGCTAACTTTTAGTTCTAGCTACCAACAACAAAACAGTTAAAGATGATGCTACTTGTCATTGGACAAATTACATCATATAAAATATTCACGTTGTATAATCAAATAAGCAAACATACATATTATTGCATGATATCGACCAAAAATGATTGATACTCCATCCGATACAAAATAGCTGCTACATTTTAAAAAATGCACAATTCACTTTGTTTTATTTATTTATTTATTTATTGTATACACAGATAAAAATATAGTTATGTGACATGTTGTATGATTCGTCTCAACTAKAGAGTAATATTTTTTAGTTATGTATGGAGTATGTAGATTTGATAAATTTTCTTTTATATAATTTAAAATATAAGCATTTAAAGTTATGTCTCAGCTAATATAAAAAAACAAATGTAGTCGGTATTTTAAATCGGAGTGAGTATTATATAACAGGACAACAATTCAATGATGATACTTTGTATTTTTTTTATAACATTATATAGATGTTATTTTTATCAATTAGAGTTGAAATGAGGGGTTAGACATGACATAAATGGTTAAGGACCTCATAATCAATAGCCAAGATCTTGAGATTGAACCTTGGAAATAGAAAAAATTCTAGTTGGGGAGATGCTATCCATCGAGATACCCATGTAAACTTTCGTGGAAGATTAGTCTATTAAATAAAGACATTGGGAACTCCTCGTTATAGACATGAAAATAAATAATTATAGAAGCGATCCTAAGAAATGCGATTTGTATTAGTACTAATCAACAATTATTTGGCCAATTCAATTCGTAAAATTCGCATGGAATTTAAAATATAATGTAGATCTAAACAAAGTAAATACTGATATGATTTCATTTATAACAACAATTGCATAGTACATGGTATATATAAATAATCACACTAATTCGGTTCTTTCTCGTGTTAGTCACGTAGTCGTCAAACTTGAGTACTTCAATGGGATTGTGTCTGCATCATATATACTACTTTGAACATCTTATAAAAAAAAAAAAAAAKAAAAAGGAAACCTTTAATTTGATATAGAATGGTGAAATTGGGAGAATATGAGGTCATTTAAATCAGAAAATGAGGCATATAAAATGAAGTCAAAAGGGCCATGTTGAATGTAGCCGAGGATCCATTGTCTCACCATTTCCTCCTCTCGCCACTCTTTCCATCTCATGAGCATCATTATTGGTCGTTGTTCTCTACAATAATCGTAATTTCGTTATTAATAATCATAACTAATTTTTGTGCCCGTAATTATTTTCATTCAATTTATTTTAGTATATTTAATAAACCCTCTAGTGTGTATAATCATATTTTTGACATTATTGTGTCTAGAAAAATTCTTTAATAATATTGATGCTAGAGAAATCACTATGTATCCTTTATGTTATAATAGATGCGTACAACACCGTGGGTTCAAATCTTAGTAAATGCCTTTTTTTTAAAATACGAATAACACCAAACATTCTCTTCAATACAATACACGTTGCAGTACAATAAAACATCATTTGTTCCATAAAATACAATGTATATGTTAGCTATATTTAGACATATATTAATAAAATTACTTTTTTTTTCGGACATTATAAAGCTACTACTTATTAATACACTTGTAATGAGAACTTATTTGACTAATTATTTATTCTAATATTGCATGTAATAAATTTTTTAATACTTAAGAATTAACATCACTTGTATATGTACAATAAGTTGTGAAAGGATTTTTCTATGAACATATGTTGTATTGTATGATCTATAAAAACATGTTTTAAACAGACGCAGACAGCTACACAAATTTTGAAGGGATAATAAGTTTTTAATTGTTCATTCCTTACCCAGTAATTTCGTTTTAAAAATATTTTTTTTGTTTTCCCAAATATATGTATGTCTCCGTTCAGAATAAAATTAAAATATGAAAAAGATATATAACATGAATTTAGTAAACATTAATTTTTGCAATAAAGGCGCAAGGAGGTTACCTGCAAATTTTCAATGGCTTCGGCTTCAGGAGAGTTAAAGTCATAAAACATACTTGCCGCTGAAAGCTTCATGGAAAGAAACTGATCGAAGAATAAATTAATAATCAATATTTTGTTGTGAGSTATAAAATATTGAGTTGTCTTTTTTTTGTGTTACGAAACAAAGTATAAATAAGCATATCTTGCACTAACTAACCTCTATTTGATTCTGTAATGATTGTACGTAATTTATAATTACATCCAACATAACAGCCATTCCCATTGTCTGCATTTAAACATAAGTATAAAATAATCAATATTACTGTCTAAATCATTTTAATTAGATAATTTTCCCAGCATATATAACCAAAAAACATAACAATAATACAGCATCAAAGCATCAGGTATTTTACGTACGTACCTTGTAACATCCTGGTACCAAATCTTGCAACACTTTGAGCTTCTCATTAATTCTCTCCCTTCTAACCTGTTCACCGTCATAAACAAAATTATATTACAGATGACAACTAAAAAATTTTGACAAAGATAATGTCAAAAATAAAGTCGGGTTATTCAGTTAACTTACCCTCTCTGCAAGACTATGACTGTCAGTAGCTTGGCCTCTTTTAGCTCTTACATGAATTACTTCTTTTGGCTTCTCCAATGACTCTTCACCTTTTCTCTTCCTCTTTTTTCCAGTCGAACGCTGTATATTAACAACACATTATAATTCAAAGAAATTTAATAAGAAACTAAAATATACATCATATTAAAACAAACTAACACGTTCACTGCAGGCAACAAATTAAAATACAAGTATGAGCTACTATACGTTGTTTTTGTCCATCCTAAGGTTTCCATCAGTGGTCGCGTCTCCCACAAAAACTGGATACGACTGTGAGCCTGCTCCATTTGTTTGATCAAATGTACTATTTTCCGGGAAATGGAACTGAATCGGCTCGTTCGAGTAAGGTGGAAGTGGGTGTGGCTGTGCAGTACTGGCATGGGTTAAAAGGTTGTCAACTGAGAGATAATTCAGCAGTTGAGAACTCAGAGGCTGATTCACTTGAGACAAACTGTTTAAAAGCTCCAGATTAGATGGGTTCATCTCAGATGAGAAAGCAGGTTGTTTCAGTACTCTCTGAATATCACTACTGAACTCTTCCATATTTCAATACAAAAACTGTGCTAAAGTAGTATATAGTATTGTGATTTGATTTGCTGTATATATATATAACTAAGATTAATTTTGAGATGAGTTTGTTATTTGAGAAATGCGGAAGCTAATGAGGCCACGAAGTACATTGCCATGAATGTAACATTAGCATTGTATTGTAGGTCCATTGTTTTATTGACATATTCAGTAAAAGGAAGGACCACAACATTTGCCTTTCGTTTAAGTAGGGTGATAATAAGTCTTGAATTGATTGGTCTTTGCATGACAAGTTATTGTAGTGGTAACTGTTACTTTGTCTCCAAATAGATCAAATTGAAGGTCTCAATTTTGAAGATAAATATCTGCTGTAATAGGAAAGGCTGTTGCTTTGTTCCCTCTACTTGAGTATTCTACTTGATTATTGCTGTGTTCCGTCTAACTCATCTTGATTACACTAATTAACATACGATGACCCGAGTAATCTATTTCGAAGTTCTAGAAACGATGCAATATTAATCAATTGGGTATGCATATGTTTCTATTAGTAGCACATAATTATATCAAGTGTCTCATTGTATTAATCCTAATAAGCTAAGGATCTTGATAATAATGACATCTTGACCGATCTAATAGTAAAGATTGAATGGTTGTGTACATTAGGCAGCAACTTCGGATCTKTTCACCCAATTTTAATTTGTATCGGCCTATAAAAAAACAATTGTAGTAATTGTGCATGGTTAAAAGAAGGGATAAATTTTAAATCTTATGGTCGGCTGTGTGGTGTCCTAGTAAGGCTACAAGGTGGAGCCATTTTAGCACAAGTGAAGTCCCTTTACACCAACTTGAAAATGGTAAAGGAAAAATTGTATTTTCTCGATCACCTTTTGTTTGTCCAATTTCTTAAACTTTCACCTTTTGTTTTTTTTCTTTTATACTCCCATCTTAACCTTCCAAAATCTTTTAAAAGTCTCACCTGATAATAAAACTGTTAGCTAGGTCCGTTAAGTTTTGAGTTTCTTTGGTAATTTCCTACTCCAATCCTTTCTCAACTTGCTGATTCCTCGACTTTCCCTCTAACTTCACCTCCCTTTCACTCACACACAACATCTTCTTCTCTTCTTTCAACTGTGTAATTTCTCCCCTCTTTACTCRGATTTCTCTTTCTAATTCATAATCATCATGAATGGTCCATCCCCCTTGTGTCGCAGCTTGATTTGTGGTAAAACACCCCCTTTTATTCAAAATTGGCATCATTGGAGGGTATTGGAGGTATTGTTTGCATCTTGTTAGCTTATTTAGTCAATTAATTAATTTAATGTAAGTATTAAATTAGTTTAAATGTGTAGTTGCCACTGTTAATTTTTATTTTTCTAATAATTTAGTAGTTAGGGTTTAGCTTTTGATGGGATTAGTTGATTACGCGTTGAATTTTAGAAACCCTAAGTTTCAATTGGAAGAAATTACAAAATTCAGAACCCAAACTTGTTCATACAATAACAAATGAGCCATAATTTAGGGTTGAAAAACAAAATCGCAAATGAATCAAAATTTACTTTTTTTGCCCAATATTTCAACACAAATTTAAGGAAAAATGAAGTTTGGAAGAGAAAGGCTAAAAGGGAGCATTGAAATCGAAGGAGTAGTATGAAATATAGYAGAAGAAAGGAGAAGTGGGCCCATGATAACGAAATAGCTAAWAGYCCTGTTATCAAGTGGGACTTTTAAAAGATTTGACAGGTTAAGATGGGAGTATCAAAGGAAATAAAACAAAAGATGGGACTTTTAGAAATTGGGCAAACAAAAGGTGTGAAAATACAATATTTTTTTAAGGTAAAAGCAAAATAAATAAATAAATAAATAAATAAATCTACCGAAGTCTAGTACTCCCTCCATACCTTAAAGTTTTTTATTGTTTACAAAAAAAAGTATTCAGATCAACTACGTTTAGATTAGCACAAGGTTCATTCCCTCTAGGTTTCTAAGAGGATATTTTTACAAGTTTTTCTACAATTTTCCTTGTTTTTGTGGGGTTTTCCTTCAAGCTTCCCCCTTCTCCCTTTTTTCTCCTTAACCCTTCTCTCTTTAATCTCTCTTGTGAAAATTGGTCGAGATTGCACTAGTTTATCGATTATTGGTAAGCTCAAAAATCCCATTTGAATCGATTATAATAATAGCTTTCATCCTTACAATAGTCTTAAATGGTGTAAATGATTCCTCCTTTGACATTGAAAGTTCTTATTTATTTGTTGGTAGTGTTTCGTATGACATTGAATCAATTGTTAGAACAACGACTATAATTAATTGAATTAGTTGTTATTCAATTCAAAAACTACCAAAGGTCGCAAGATCCCCTGTAGAAGAGGGYTGCAGAGCACAGCTATTCAAGAGATGAGGATATCAATCAATGTAAAAAGTCAATCACAATCATAGTTCTATAGCATTAGAATTGTTATTTTGTTCAATTTTCATAATGATTATTGTTTCTGATCTCTTTTGTAGACGTTATATGACTTCTTACTAATGAATGTAATTGATCTTCCTTTCAAAAAAAAATTTGCTTTATGTAGTTTACTTATTAGGTACTCCATAATGTTTTTTTGTATTGTGCTTTATTGTACATTAAGAAAGTTTATATTGTATGTATTTTATTATGGGATGACCTATCATGTTTGTTGTCTTATACAATACGGAGGGATTATATAAAAAAGAGTTTCCAAATGACAATATATGTATGTATATCTTAGGTGAAACTAAAAAGTGAAAACTAAAAACTTTTAATCTAAACCGTAGGATTTCGAGATGGACAGTCACGTACGCGTGTACTGTTCATCAACAGTAGCTGAAAGTCTTGTGTACCCCTTTACTGTTTGTATGTACCCCTTAAAATGTAAAATGTACCCATTTATTTTGGTTTTCACGTTTTCCTATAACATGATACGTTTTCCTATAACATGATAGGATCATGTGAAAACACAAACCTTAGGTGAAAACTAAAAACCTTTAATCTTGACCGTAGGATTTCAAGATGGACGGTCACAATTTAATCTATGTATATACTTGTATTTCAATCTGGGGTACATTGAAGGTTTAAAGGGGTACACGTGTACTGTTTATCAACAGTAGCTGTAAGTCTTGTGTACCCATTTACTGCTTGTATGTACCCCTTGAATTGTAAATTGTACCCATTTATTTTGGTTTTCACGTTTTCCTATAACATGATACGTTTTCCTATAACATGATAGGATCATGTGAAAACACAAACCTTAGGTGAAAACTAAAAACCTTTAATCTTGACCGTAGGATTTCAAGATGGACAGTCACAATTTAATCTATGTATATACTTGTATTTCAATCTGGGGTACATTGAAGGTTTAAAGGGGTACACGTGTACTGTTTATCAACAGTAGCTGTAAGTCTTGTGTACCCATTTACTGCTTGTATGTACCCCTTGAATTGTAAATTGTACCCATTTATTTTGGTTTTCACGTTTTCATATAACATGTGGTTTTTCATTGGATCCTGATTATATATATATATATATATATATATATATGTATGTATGTATATAATGGTGATCAAACCAAGTCCGACCTGTGGGCTTGGCCCAACCCGGGCCGAAATTTTGCGGGCTTTGAACAAGAATTTTTGACCCGAAATCGGGTGGGCCCGGCCCAGTCTGATTTTTCCAAATATTGTGTGGGTTTTGGTTTTAATTAACTCTTTTGATCAATATAGTGACCCTTATTATTTATCACTATGTGGGGGTAAAGTGAATAATGGGTCACTATATTGATGTAYAGGGTCACTATATGCTTGATACACAATAAATTTATTGTGCATCTGTTGCATACAATAACTTCTGATATATATTAGCTTCCGTTCAATGGTCTAATTTTGATTTAGGGTTTAGGGTTCTTTTTAAAAAAAATGAACGTAAGTACAATTATATGTTGATAGCCACTAGATGCAAATCAAATGTGGTATCCCAACAAGACTTTCATAATAGTCAACAACATTGAACCCTTGAGGCTTTCTCTCTCTAGCTGAGTTTCTCTCTCTTCTTTCTTTTACGAATGGCGAAGAAGAAGATGACGAAAAGGCTCAATCGGGAGCGAGGAAGTGCTTAGT
Organism: Bassia scoparia; assembly: GCA_008642245.1. NCBI lineage: Eukaryota > Viridiplantae > Streptophyta > Magnoliopsida > Caryophyllales > Amaranthaceae > Bassia > Bassia scoparia. The sequence goes on from SNQN01001927.1 coordinate 15,615, forward strand.
GAGATGTTTTTCATGATCAGGATGTGATGGCGACTCCAATGGTACCAAAATCAAAGGGATCGAAGAAGGTGAATTTGGAGGGTATTCCACCACCTGGCTTCGATTTGGAGGATGAGTTGAATCGGAATATTCTCAGTGATGGCGAGTCTATTCGTGAACTTGTTGACGGTTCTCGGACCAAATCAACTCTCTCAGAGTGGTTGAATGTTATGCAGCAGACTGCTTCTAAGAAGCAAGTGGTGGCTTCGGGAAACAYAMACTTGCCAAACATGGTGTCAATCCATGCTTCGGTGAGTAATTCGGTGAGTAATTCGGTGCTGGGGGATAAGGAGGCTGCTTCTATGGTGGCGATTGGTCCTTCAGTGATGCAYCAAGGTGRTGGTGCGCAGCAATGTGATGGGGGGCCTGGTTCAGTTTCCTCTGTTTTGATCGGGGATGTTGTGACTGTGTTGCAAGTGGTGGAGAATCAGGAAACTAGTTTGGGGTCTCTGAACACAGGGGCTGGAATGGCTAGTTGTGAGGTAACCACCCCTTCTTCATCTAAATTGCATTTAACTCTCTCGGATGTCGAAGATGAATTGAATTATTGGAAATTGAGTATTGTGGCTTTTGTGGTGGGACATTCGCCTCATGTTAATGTTTTCACTGGCTTTTGTAAAAGAATTTGGGGGAGTGATAATGTAGATAAGGTGATTCCTATTAAGAAAGGCATTTTTCTTGTTTCTTAATGATGAAACTTTGCAGAAGGCACTGAATAATGCACATTTACTGTTTGATAAATGTCCTGTGGTGATTAAACAATGGGAGGATGGGATGGAGWTGTCTGTGGATGAGGTTAAGACTTTGCCTATTTGGGTGAGACTCCCTCAGTTACCTCTCAAATATTGGGGTGCAGGGTGTTTGGGCAAGATTGCTGCCCTTCTTGGGACTATGGTACGAGCGGATAATGCTACTATAACAAGGGAGAGGATTAATTTTCCTAGAATATTAGTGGATATG